>CM075723.1:150107491-150304488 GCA_037974335.1 Prionace glauca | reverse complement strand
TCACGTGCTCACTGTGTCTTTGGATGTATTTTGATTTTCGAACCTCCAAAGACTGAAACAAAGCACCAGCGTTTAAAGGAACTACACAAAATTTTTTTCCTCTGGCGTTTTTACAAATCTTTTACATCTTTACCAGCATCAAATTCCAACTTCATACATACAACTTCACAACAATTAATTGCACGCTGAGAACTTTCATCTCGGATGTTGTAACGAGATCGCAGGCAGGATTTTCCAGCTGCCCTCGCCCCAAAACCGGAAATTCCCACCTGAGATCAATGCACCTTTGAATGGTCCGTTCCCCTTCCCAGCCTGCTACGATTCCCATGGCGGACAGGCTGGGAAGACTCCCAGCCTTCTTGTTTAATAGGGAATAGAACAAAGAACAAAGAACAACACAGCACGGGAAACAGGCCCTTCGGCCCAACGAGCCCGCGCCGCCGTCCCATGGTCAGTGACCTATTCATGATTTTAGTCTATGCCTAATGTGCGAGGATCAGGGAGGTCCAATATAGGGACAATTTGTTACCCAATCAATCAGCCTGAAAGCACATCTTTGGGATGTGGGAGGAAACCGGAGCACCCGGAGGAAACCCACGCAACCACGGGGAGAACGCGCAAACTCCCACAGACACAGGCCCAAATCCATGTGTCCGCACAGCAACAGAGATAGTCTCTGAGCTGTCATGTTGCCCTTGAGATGGTCCAGTTTAAGCACACCAACGACATGAAGCAATAGGCAACTCCCGAAGCAACATCCAAGAGCAGCCCACTACAACCTGCCGCATGCATGCCCCTTGCTGGTCAACAAGGTGGACTTAAATGCCTGTGGAGACAAAAAATTCATTATTAAACAGGCAAAGACTGTAACATCCTTGAGGCAAAAACGGAATCCCAAGCCTACAATGTTTAGTAAGGCCTGCTATATCCCCCTATATGTAGACCGCTCGTGTGGCTGTCTACTCTTAAACAACCCTAGCGTGCCTGCTTCCACCACCTTACTCGGCAGTGCATTCCACATCCCCACTACCCTTTGCATGAAAAACTGCCCTCTAATATTTGTCTTATACCTAGCCCCCCTCACCCTAAGCCCGTGACCCCTCGTTCTATCCATTTCTAATAGCGGAAAAAGCTTACCACCATTTACTCTATCTATCCCCTTCATAATCTTATAAACCTCTATTAGATTCCCCCCTCAGCCGATGTCTCAGCCGAATCAATTGTCTTAACCAAAATAAAATATATACGCAGTTTATCAGTAATGGAAACTGATGGTGAGGCCACACAATCTGAGATACATTTTGACTATTTGAGAGGCTAGATATTTCTAGCGATAAATTGTCTTGATACAGGAAAGGGGAGGGATAGCGTGGATTTAATTTCAGAGATTCAAACACCACAGGAAGAGGCCATTCAGCCCATCATGCTAATTGTGTCCATTGGGGTTAAGTACATTAAGATGGAGAGCATTGATTCGATGGTAACATAATCATATACAGAGGGAAGGCAGAATCAGGTTATTGAATTTGATGACCAGCCGTGATCATAATGAATGGCCAGGTAGGCTCGAAGGGCCAAATGGCCTTGATGTATGTTTCTAAGAGACCTTCCAGGCCCAGTGGGTGCTGTTGGATTGAGGTGTTTTATAGACCCCTTCGAACACATTTTGATTTAGTGGGCTGGGACTCTCTGTTCCTGCTGGCAGTAGCAGAGGGACATGCATTCTAGAGTCTGACAGGGCAGAAAGAGGCCATTTGGCCCATCGAGTCTGGACCGACAACAATCCCACCCAAGCCCTATCCCCATAACTCCACATATTGACCCTGCTCTCTGACTTAATCCCGGGATGCAATTTAGCATGGCCAGTGCACCTAACCCGCACATCTTTGGACTGTGGGAGGAAACCGGAGCACCCGGAAGAAACCCACTCAGACACGGGGAGAATGTGCAACCTCCACACAGACAGTGACCCGAGCCGGGAATCGAACCCAGGTCCCTGGCGCTGTGAGGCAGCAGTGCTAACCCACTGTGCCACCTTGGCGCCCATAAACACACGTGATTCCAACACCTTCTCAATCCTCGGGGGACTCCTGCACTACCTGATCCGTTCTCTTGGACTGTCTGGTGGTCACCCTCTCTGCTTCCAGGCCCATGCTACCATCGTGAACTGCCAGAGAATTCCTGGCAATGTTTGACGTTCCCTTCGCCGTTTGCTTTTGTTTGATGCGGTGTCCCTTTAAGGAGCTGCTCCTTTAATTTGTCCCTCGGTAGGTCTGATTTGATTTTATTGGTTTGTTTTGTTGTGCGCGGAAAGACTGGCCTTCATAGCGAGGGGGATTGAATATAAAAGTAGGGAGGTCTTGCTGCAGCTGTATAGGGCATTGGTGAGGCCGCAGCTGGAGTACTGTGTGCCGTTTTGGGCGCCGCACCTGCGCAAGGATATTTTGGCCTTGGAGGGAGTGCAGAGGAGGTTTACTAGGCTGATACTGGAGTTGAGGGGGTTGAGCTATGAGGAGAGGCTGAATAAACTAGGCTTGTACTCGTTAGAGTTTAGAAGAATGAGGGGAGATCTCATTGAGACGTATAAGATGATGAATGGGATGGATAGGATAGAGGTGGAGAGACTCTTCCCGCTCAAAAAAGACAGTAGGACTCGGGGGCACAGCCTCAAGATAAAGGGGAGGCGGTTTAGAATGGAGTTGAGGAGGAACTTCTTCACTCAAAGGGTGGTGAATCTCTGGAATTCTCTGCCCGTTGAAGTGGTGGAGGCTGCCTCGCTAAATATTTTT
This sequence comes from Prionace glauca, assembly GCA_037974335.1. Taxonomy (NCBI): domain Eukaryota; kingdom Metazoa; phylum Chordata; class Chondrichthyes; order Carcharhiniformes; family Carcharhinidae; genus Prionace; species Prionace glauca. The sequence continues at coordinate 150,301,699 of CM075723.1, read as the reverse complement.
AAGAAACGGGTTGATGGGTTTTTGATAAGAGAAGGGATTAAGGGTTATGGGGAGAGGGCGGGAAGGTGGAACTGAGCCACGACAGATCAGCCATGATCTTATTGAATGGTGGGGCAGGCTCGAAGGGCTAGATGGCCTACTCCTGCTCCTATTTCTTATGTTCTTATGAACCGGCCCTACTGAGGCTTTGACCAGTCCGGGTTCCATATGTATGTGGATCGCGTGAGGCTGCGGTCCCTTTTCTCAGCGTTTGAAGGGGCAACCCCTCAAATTCTGGTTGCACTGCGGCCCCACGCTCCTTATTATTGGCTGGCCAATTCAGAGCTGGGCAAGCAGGGCGGAGGGGCCCCCTTTGTTAGTCTGCTCCTGGGTCTGACCAAGGCGACCATGAGCAGGCCCAGGCGGCAAATGGTTGAGGGATCACCGTGCCTGATTCTTTGCCCCTCTCCCATGGCCGTGTCCTCGCGGCCCTGGAGAGGGAACACGGGGTGTCCACTGATCTGCCTGAGGCCTGGAATTTTTCGTTCGCATCCATTTGTCGCAATCATTCCTTTTGTTAAATTAACTGCCTTAAATCTCCTTTAATGTTCTGCCTTTTACTGCAGTTAAATTTACTAATTCATTTATTTTGGGTTTTACAAGTGTTATGACAATGAATCGTGGCCCTGAATTATGGGCGCACGTATCAAACTTTTGAACAAGACATTTTTTTAAAAATAAAGGACAAAAGCTGATTGGAATGAAAAGTAACAACTCGCTGGAATTCCTATATGGATTTTACCCAGTCCTGAGGGATAAAACGGAATGACCCACTCTTTTGCAGACACAGATGTTCCAAAAAAAGAGATGCAATGCCAGCAAAATTGCAATCTCCTGCGGAGATAATGGATACTGAGTGGTGTCTCAGCAGAAACTATTTTCCATGAGTTATACTGGAATCATCCAACTTAATGGCTATAACATTGCATCACCTACCTTTCATAGACAAGCCAAAGGCTGAATCTTATTTTTATTTTACTTTGAATTTTGGATTCGCTTCTCATCTTTGTGAATGCATTTTGTTTCGTTTTCTCTCGTGCTTTAGTAAATAATAAACTGAAGAAAGCCTGGTTGAATTTTGCTCCTTTTGTGATGTAATTATATATTTTTTTTCTTTTTTCCTGCACCAAGTGGTGCACAAGACAGATTTCCATCTGTTCCCGTAGCTAGTTTTTCCTGGGATGGGTCACTAGTCTGTCGCCAGAGGCTTATAGCTTGAAGTGGGGGGGGTGTTGGTGGTTGGGGGGAACCATCCCACATCAAGTGTGGCTGACCAGGAGTCTCTGCCTGCCAGCTGGGTGCAGGAAGGATTCTGTGGGCTGATATGCCATCTGTTGGCTGCATTACAAATGCACCATCCTTGGTCATCAAGTCCTGTGGTAGGACTCCCTCTGGCTCAGAGGTAGGGACACCCGGGAAGAGGGATCCGCAAAGGGAGGGAGCCTTTTTAAATTAATTTTGTTGCGACCAACCCAAGCAGGCTGAATACAGGTGAGGAGCCAGTTCACCCCTTCCCTAACCAGCGCGATGACTATTTTGGGGTATCCCATTGGGAATCATAGGAAATTGGGGACCTCACCCAGCGATCACTCAATGCAACAAAGTATGAGGACAGGCTCTGTTTCTTCCCTTCACTAACAGCATTCATGCACTGGTTTTTATCATGGAACCCTACAGTGCAGAAGGAGGCCATTTGGCCCATCAAGTCTGCAGTGACCACAATCCCAACCAGGCCCTCGTCTCTCTGACACTAAGGGGCAATTTGGCATGGCCACCAATCCACCTAAGCCGCACTTCTTTGGACTGTGGAAGGAAACAGGAGCACCAGGAGGAAACCCACCCAGACACGGGGAGAACATGCAAACTCCACACAGCTAGTAGCCCAAGCCAGAATTGAACCAGAGTCCCTGGCGCTGTGAGGCAGCAGTGCTGTGCCACCGTGCTGCCCTTTGAAGTAAATATATTGCCGCTCCTTCACAAAATCCAGGAACTCCTTCCCTAACAGCACTGTGGGGGTACCTACAGTTCAGGACAGCAGCTCACTGCCACGCTTTTGAGGGCAATAAATACTGGCCTAGCCAGCGAGGGCCACAAGCAACTTTTTAAAAATCCAATCAGTTCCATTCCAACGAATCTTTCTTCTTAAAAAAATCTCCAATTTCCTTTTGAAAGTTACCATTGAGACTGTTTTCTGTTACACAAAACATTAGATCGAGATAATTCTCTGCATTTAAAAAAAAAAATTCTCATTTCCCATCTAATTCTTTTGCCAATTATCTTAATTTGGTGTCTTCTAGTTACTGGCTTGTTGCCAGAGAAATTTTCTCTTCTGCCCCCAGCTAATCTTTCCAAACTCCCCATAGTTTTGACTGCCTCAATTAATCCTCCGTTGACACTTCCCTGCTCGAAGGAGATGAAGCCCAAATTGCCCTGTCACTGTGACTGAAGTCCCATAGTCTGGACAATCTTCTCTGAGAGCCTCTCCGAGGCCTTGTTATCCTTCCTGAAGCGTGGGGCCCGGGATTGTATACAATTCAGATGAATAAATCTAGCAGGATGGCTGGGAGTGGTACACTCCTCCAACAAAGCTAAACAGCAGGCAGAAAACAAGAGAAATTAGAAAGTAGTGATGCTGACTTTGGGTTTCCAGATCTTCAAGTTGTAGAAGTGAGGAAGTATACCTTCTAGCTAAAGCTTTTTAAAATTTCTTTCATGGGATGTGTCTGTCACTGTCTAGGCCAGCATTTATAGCCCATCCCTAGCTGGGATGGGCAACTCACCTGATGAAGGAGCAGTGCTACGAAAGCTTGTGATTCCAAATAAACCTCATAGAGGCTTACAGCATCGAAGCAAGCCCTTCGGCCCGAACTGTCCATGCCACCTTTTTTTTAAAACCCTTAAGCTACAGCTCAGAGGCTATCTCTGTTGCTGTGCGGACACATGGATTTGGGCCTGTGTCCGTGGGAGTTTGCGCGTTCTCCCCATGGTTGCGTGGGTTTCCTCCGGGTGCTCCGGTTTCCTCCCACATCCCAAAAATGTGCTTTTAGGCTGATTGATTGGGTAACAAATTGTCCCTATATTGAACCTCCCTGATCCTCACACATTAGGCATAGACTAAAATCATGAATAGGTCACTGACCATGGGACGGCGGCGTGGGCTCGTTGGGCCGAAGGGCCTGTTTCCCGTGCTGTGTTGTTCTTTGTTCTTTGTTCTAATCCCAATTGCCGCATTTGGCCCATATACCTCTATACCCATCGTACCCATGTGACTATCTAAATGCTTTTTAAAAGATAAAATTGTACCCGCCTTTATACTACCTCTGGCAGCTTGTTCCAGACACTCACCATCCTCTGTGTGAAAAAATTGCCCCTCTGGACACTTCTGTATCTCTCCCCTCTCAACTTAAACTTATGCCCTCTGGTTTTAGACTCCCATAGCTTTGGGAAAAGATATTGACTAGCTAGCTTATTTGTGCCCCTCACTATTTTATAGACCTCTGTAAGACCTTTCTATAATAGGACGACCTGAATTGCACACAGTATTCCAAGTGTGGTCTTACCAATGTCTTGTACAACTTCAACAAGACGTCCCGACTCCTGTACTCAATGAAACCAAGCATACTGAACGCCTTCTTCACCACTGTCCACCTGTGATTCCACTTTCAAGGAACTATGAACATGTACCCCTAGATCTCTTTGTTCTGTAACTCTCCCCAACGCCCTACCATTAACTGAGTAAGTCCTGCCCTGGTTCAACTCAACAAAACGCATCACCTGGCATTTGTCTAAATTAAAATCCATTTACCATTTGTCCAATTGATCAAGATCCCGTTGCAGTTGGAGATAACCTTCCTCACTGTCCACTTGTTGGACTTTAACCTGGTGTTCTGAGACTTCTTACTATCCCGAATTGCCCAGGGGTGGCACATTGGTTAGCGCTGCCTCCTCAGTGCCAGGGACTCGGATTCAATTCTGGCCTTGGGTGACTGTCTGCATGGAGTCTGCACGTTTTCCCCGTCTCTGCATGGATTTCCTCTGGGTGCTCCGGTTTCCTCCCACCATCCAAACTTGTCTCGGTAAGGTGGGTTGACCCTGCTAAACTGTCCCTTAGTTTCCCAGGATTTTAAGTTAAATGTTTCAGTCATGGTAAATACACAGAGGCACAGGGATAGGGAAGGGAGGGAGTGGGCTGGGATGGGATACAGAGAGTGGGCACAGAATCAATGGGCCAAATGGCTTCTTTCTGCACTATGTGGATTCTATTGATTGCTGTGGCTCTGGAGTCACATGTAGACCAGAGCAGATAAGGATGGTGGATTTTCTTTCCTAAGGATATTAGTGAACTAGATGGGCTTATATGATAATTGACAATGGTCATCATTAGACTTCTAATTCCAGATTTTTATTGATTCCGTATTTCGCAATCTGCCCTGGTGAGACTCGAACCCAGATCATAGAGTACATAGAATCCCTACAGTGCAGAAGGGGGCCTTTTGGCCCATCAGGTCTGCACCAATTCTCTGCATCTTTCCCAGGGCCATCTGTAACCTCACGCATTTACCTTGCTAAACCCCCTAATCCACACATCTTTAGTCACGAAGGGGCAAATTTAGCATGACCAATCCATCTAACTGGGACGTCCGTGGGTCACCAGACCATTACCTTAGGTCTCAGAATAGCTAGCCCAGTACCACTATGTCATAGAATCATCATAGAACCCTACAGTGCAGAAAGAGGCCCTTCAGCCCATCGAGTCTGCGCCAAACACAATCCCATTGAGGCCCTACCCCCATATCCCTACATATTATACCCACTAATCCCTCTAACCTACACATCCCTGGACACTAAGGGGCAATTTGTTAACATGGCCAATCAACCTGACCCGCACATCTTTAGACTGTGGGAGGAGACCGGCATATCCGGAGGAAACCCGCGCAGACACGAGGAGAATGTGCAAACTCCACACAGACAGCGACCCGAGCCGGGAATCGAACCCAGGACCCTGGAGCTGTGAAGCAGCAGCGCTAACCCGCTGTGCTACCGTGCCTCCCCACCCCTCCCCCACCCCCGCTCCAAGATAACAAATCCCAGTTTCCCTGACCCTGCACAGAACTGAAGCCCCTCATTTCCACCTGTGTTGTGTGAAGGTTATGGTGATGTGCACTTGTCAACTTCCCCCGTTGAAAATGGGGAGGAAGTTTTGTGAGTATCTTTAGGCCCTGCTGTAGACCAGCGTCTGCACGGCAGCACACACTGCTTTTTAGCTACCTGTTACTAAAATATTAACACGCTGTCAAAATTTGTCTCGTGGAAAAGGGCTCTTGCACCACAGGAGTGTTATGCATGCTTCTCCTATTTATAGCATGTGTTAGTTCTGGGCCACTGCTCATTAGCAAGAGACAAAGCCACACCGTGTTCAAGCACATTAAATCTCCGTGTCAGATTGTCAAACAGTCGACAAAGTGACAACATATCGAGAGGGAAGGGGGAATCGCACAGTAATGAGCAACGTGATTTTTCTCATTAGAAATACAAAAATGGTGTTGCATATTCTCTTAGTTGCCCTGTTTCTCTTGAAGATATTTTAATTCCAGAGGAAATAAAGCAATCTGCCCAATCAGCTCTGGGTTTTTTTTAAAAACTATTTTGATCTCTTCCCTTCACAACCACTCCGCCGGTTTGAAGTTTTTTCCTCTATTGCGGGTTGGCTGTTTGGAGTGTTGGAGTTGGGCTTTCGCTGAGGGTCTTTTCTTTGTGTTCATTCCTTCAGAACTCACGGTCTTCCATGTTTGTGAAATACCACTCAGACAGCTTGTCTGAGGAGGGGGGGGAGGTCTGATTGTACCAGCACAAGGTGACGGGGCAGGGGAGGGGTGCTGAACACACTCATTTACCCTTATATACTGGGAGATCGGTTGACGTGTGCCTTTCCCCCCACCCCCGGCCCCCGATTACTGGCCTAACTTCTTCCCCATCCCCCCACTGCCAGCCCCAATCCCACCCCCCCTCCCCGATTGCCTGCCCCAGCTCCCCGATCGCTGGCCAGATTCTCGCCCCCAATTATTACCCCCCCCCCAATAATTACCAACCCTTCCCAGCCCTCTGCCGATCAAAGACCCCAATCCAATGCCCCCTCCATGATCGCTAGCCCCAACACCCCTCCCCACCCACCCTGCCTCCCTGGTAGCTCTCTTGATGGCCTATTCCCTGACATCTGCACCCCACCAATTCTGGTCCCTTGTGCTTGTCTAATGTTCTTTGCTCCTCCATTGGTGACTGCACCCTCAGCTGTCTGGCCAATGTTTATCCCTCAAAACAGTATCACTGAAAACATAACGATAAACCGCTCACATTATTGTTTTTAGGGCCTTGCTCTGTGCGAGCAGAATGAGGTCAGGTGGCACGGACCAGTCTTGTAATGTCTTGAGTACAGAAGCCTTAAAGATTGTCTAATTGAGGTTATTGGTTTAGAATTAAGTTTAAAATGACTGAATTCCTGCCTGGCAGCGCCAGGGACCTGAGTTTGATTCTGGTCTTTGATCACTGACGATGTGGAGTTTACACCTCGTCTCCCGTGGGTCTGTGTGGGTTTCCTCCGGGTGCTCCGGTTTCCTCCCACCGTCCAAAGATGTGCGGGTTTGATGGACTGACAATGCTAAATTGCCCCTCAGTGTCCAAAGATGTCTGGTTAGGTGAATTGGCCACGTTAATTGTCCCGATGTGTCCCAAGATGTGCAGCTTAACTGGATTGGCCATGCGAAGTTGCCCTTTGGTGTCCCAGGATGGATAGGTGGATTAGCCATGGGGTTAGGGTGGGCTGGCCTGTGGTAAGGTGGGGCATCGAAGAGTCAGAGCTGACTCGATGGACTGAATGTGCTCTTTCATAAGAACATAAGAACATAAGAAATAGGAGCAGGAGTAGGCCATCTAGCCCTTCGAGCCTGCCCCGCCATTCAATAAGATCATGGCTGATCTGTCGTGGCTCAGTTCCACCTTCCCGCCCTCTCCCCATAACCCTTAATCCCCTCTCTTATCAAGAACCCATCAACCCGCTTCTTGAAAATATTTAGCGAGGCAGCCTCCACCACTTCAACGGGCAGAGAATTCCAGAGATTCACCACCCTTTGAGTGAAGAAGTTCCTCCTCAACTCTGTTCTAAACCACCTCCCCTTTATCTTGAGGCTGTGCCCCCTAGTCCTACTGTCTTTTTTGAGCGGGAAGAGTCTCTCCACCTCTATCCTATCCATCCCATTCATCATCTTATACGTCTCAATGAGATCTCCCCTCATTCTTCTAAACTCTAACGAGTACAAGCCTAGTTTATTCAGCCTCTCCTCATAGCTCAACCCCCTCAACTCCGGTATCAGCCTAGTAAACCTCCTCTGCACTCCCTCCAGGGCCAAAATATCCTTGTGTAGGTGCGGCGCCCAAAACTGCACACAGTACTCCAGCTGCGGCCTCACCAATGCCCTATACAGCTGCAGCAAGACCTCCCTACTTTTATATTCAATCCCCCTCGCGATGAAGGCCAGCATCCCATTCGCCTTCCTGACCACCTGCTGCACCTGCAAGCTGGGTTTTTGCGACTCATGCACAAGGACCCCGAGGTCCCTCTGCACCGTCGCCTGCTGCAGTTTTTCGCTACTGTGGGGATTTCTATGAACATTTTTAAAACAGTATTGGCAATTTCTTTAATTTATTTGGTTTTAAAATGAGTAGTGAGTAAAAGGTTATTGCTTTAAAAGCTAATAAAGAATATAAATATATTCGGATGCAGTCTGTCCTGGTATTAATATACTGACAACTTCAATACTTCAGATTCATTCTATTTCTCTTCGGAAAGTAATCGGTGTCCAATGTCCCTCTCGTCAATGGCCCAGCCACCCATTCCTCACTCCTGATTGGTTAACCCTGCACTGACCCAGCATTTTATCTGGTCTAGATATCCTCGCATTCTTTTTTGGAGAATAGTCTGGACCATTGAAAAGATTTTTCAGGCTGATAATGACTTGCTTTGAGTCACGTGAACACTCAACAAGTCCTGGAGTCTCACAGCGTCACAGAGGTTTACATCATGGAAACAGGCCCTTCGGCCCAACTCATCCATGCCGCCCTTTTTTATTTAAACCCCAAAGCTAATCCCAATTGCCCGCATTTGGGCCCTATCCCTCGATACCCATTGTACCCGTGTAACTGTCTAAGTGCTTTCTAAAAGACAAAATTGTACCCGCCTCTACTACTACCTCTGGCAGCTTGTTCCAGACACTCACCACCCTCTGTGAGAAAAAATATTGCCCCTCTGGACACTTTTGTATCTCTCCCCTCTCACCTTAAACCTATGCCCTCTAGTTTTAGACACCCCTACCTTTGGAAAAAGATATTGACTATCTAGCTAATCTGTGCCCCTCATTATTTTATAGACCTCTATAAGATCACCCCTCAGCTTCCTACGCTCCAGAGAAAAAGTCCCAGTCTATCCAGCCTCTCCTTATAACTCAATCCATCAGGTCTCAGTAGCATCCCAGTAAATCTTTTCTGGGCTCTTTCTTGTTTAATGATATCCTTTCTATAATAGGCTGACCAGGACTGCACACAGTATTCCAAGTGTGGCCTTACCATTGTCTTGTACAACTTCAACAAGACGTCCCAACTCCTGTATTCAGTGTTATGACTGATGAAACCAAGCATGCCAGAGATCTTCTTCACCACTCGGTCCACCTGTGACTCCACTTTCAAGGAGCTATGAACATGTACCCCTGCACCTCTTTGTTCTATAACTCTCCCCGATGCCCTACCATTAATTGAGTAAGCCCTGTCCTGGTTCAATCTACCAAAATGCATCATCTCACATTTATCTGAATTAAATTCATCAGCCCACTGGCCCAATTGATCAAGATCCCAGTGCAATTGGAGATAACTTTCTTCACTGTCCACTATGCCATCAATCTTGGTGTCATCTGCAAACTTACTAACCATGCCTCCTATATTCTCATCCAAATCACAATGGCCCCAGCACTGATCCCTGAGGCACACCACTGGTCTTTAGATTGAAAAACAAGCCTCTACAACCAACCTCTGGCTTCTGTCAAGAAGCCAATTTTGTATCCATTCAGATACCTCACCCTGGATCCTGTGAGATTTAACTTTATGCAACAACCTACCATGCGGTACCTTGTCAAAGGCTTTGCTAAAGTCCATGTAGACAACATCAACTGCACTGCCCTCATCTACCTTCTTGGTTCCCCCTTCACAAATCTCAATCAAATTTGTGAGACATGATTCTCCACTCACTAAGCCATGCTGACTGTCCCTAATCAGTCCTTGCGTCTCCAGATGCCTATAGATCCTGTTTCAAAATACCTTCCAACAACTTACCCACTACAGATGTGAGGCTCACTGGCCTGTAGTTCCCAGGCTTTTCCCTGCAGCCCTTTTTAAACAAAGGCACAACATTTGCCACCCTCTAATCTTCAGGCACCTCACAGGTTGCTGTCGATGATTCAAATATATCGGCCAGGGGACCCGCAATTTCCTCCCTCGCCTCCCACAATGTCCTGGGTTACACTTCATCAGGTCCCGGGGATTTATCTACTTTGATGTGCTATCAGGCTTCCAGCACCTTCTTCTCTGTAAAATGTACACTCCTCAAGACGTCACTATTTATTTCCCCACATTCCCTAACATCATGCTTTTCTCAACAATAAATACTGATGAGAAATATTTATTTAGGATCTCACCCATTTCTTGTGGATGTGCTCATAGATGACCTTGTTGATCCTTAAGGAGTCCTACTCTCTCTCTCGTTACTCTTTAGCCCTTCATGTATCTTTAGAAGCTCTTTGGATTCTCCTTTGCCTTATCTACCAAAACAATCTCATGTCCCTTTTTCTCCCTCCTGATTTCTCTCTTAACTCTACTCCTACACCCTCTATGCTCTTCAAGGATGCGACCCATTGTGTCATTAGACCACCATCAGGCATTAGAGGTGGCCAAAACTTTCTTTTAACATTTATTAATTCCAAGTTTTCTTATTGGCCCATATTGGCCACAGGACAGAGAGCAGGTAACTAACCAGGACTCAACTGATGTCACTCTTTACCAGCTAGCATACAATTCCAGAATGGTTGTGACACCCTTCCTTCATCCTCCCTTCACCCCTTGGCCCTTCCTTGACTCTACCACCATATCCTTGGCTGCTCCCTCCTCCTCTTGACCCTTCCTTCTCTCCTCAACTCCAACGTTCTATTGTTGACCCCTCCTTTTTCCCTTTGGCCCCTCCTTTCTCCCCTTAACCCCTCTATTGTCCCCTTCACCCCTCCCTTCTCCCCTTCACCCCCTCTCTTCCCTTCTTGGTGCCACCCTTCTCTACTTGGTCTCTCCCTTCCTTCTTGGGCTCCAGCCTTCCTTCCCTCGGATATCCTTCTATCCAGCATCATGGACTCTTCAACTACATTCTCGGACGTTCTCTCAAACCGGACATTCTCTCTCTCAGATACAAGATACAAAAGTCTAAGATCACGTAGCAACCAACTCAAGATCAGCTTCTTCCTTGCTGCCATCAGACACTTGAATGGACCGATCTTGCACTAAGTTGATCTTTCTCTACACTCTAGCTATGACTGTAACACTTCATTCTGCATTGTCTCCTTTCCTTCTCTATGAATGGTATGCTTTTTCTGTATAGTGCGCAATAAACAACACTTTTCACTGTATACTAATACATGTGACAATAATAAATCAAATCAAATCACAGTCAATCTGTACTTTTTTGATTCTGATGACTTCCCCAGGGCTGATGCCAAACTGGAGAGTCGAGAGGATTACAGAAAATGCTCTTTCTTATCTTTCTAAAAGAGCAGAGCGTTTGAAGACAACAGTGCAAGAAAATGAACCTTGGGAAACATGTATGAAGTCAGCATGGAATTGTTGAGGGCAAATTGAGTTTGACTGATCTGATTGAGTTCTTTGGCGAAGTAACGGAGAGGGGAGATGAAGGTAGTGTGGTCGATGTCATGTATGTGGACTTTCAATTGGTGTTTGACAAAGTATTGTAGATATGTCAGCAGAATTATAGCCTGAGGGATTGAAAGGACACAAAACTGCATAAAGCCAGCATCATTAAGGACCCCATGTAACACGGAACATTCTCTCTTCCACCTTCTTCCATTGGGAAAAAGATACAAAGTCTGACTCACATACCAACCAACTCAAGACCAGCTTCTTCCCTGCTGCCAACAGACTTCTGAATGGACCTACCTCACATTAAGTTGATCTTTTTCCACACCCTAGCTATGACTGTAACACTACATTCTGCACTCTCTCTTTTCCTTCTCAATGAATGGTATGCTTTGTCTGTATAGTGTGCAAGAAACAATACTTTTCACTGCATACCAATGCCATAAGACACAGGAGCAGAATTGGGCCACTCAGCCCATCACTCTGTTCCACCATTCAATCATTGCTGATATTTTTCTCATTCCCATTGTTTGAGCTGTCACTCAAGCAACATTTGTTCAAGGGTTCGGGTTTTCCAGTACATTAATAAATAACAGTACACTAGTAGGTGGTCATTAGTGCACACTGAGGAACATAAAAACTGGAGGAAACCATTCAGCCCTTGGGCCTATTCACTAAAATAGATTATAGTCGGATTATCTGTACTCCATTTGGCACAGTAAGAAGTCTGACAACACCAGGTTTAAGTCCAACCAATTTATTTGATAGTAAACTCACAAGCTTTCGAGGTTTGCCCTTCGTCAGGTGAATGGAGGGTTCTGGTCTCGGACAGAGCACATAACAGCACAGACAGTTTACAGATTACTGATTAGAATGTGAGGCTTGACAACTAACCTGCTATTCAAGTCTTAAAGATGCCAACAATGTGAGTAGAAAGAGCGTTAGGCATAGGTTAAAGTGATGTGTATTGTCTCCAGACAGGACAGTAAGTGAGGTTTTGCAAACCCAGGCAAGTCACGGGGGTTACAGATAGTGCGACATGAACCCAAGATTCCTGTTGAGACCGTCCTCATGTGTGCGGAACTTGGCTATCAGTCTCTGTTCAGTGATTCTGCGCTGTGGTGTGTCGTGTGATCTTGGGTTCATGTCGCACTATCTGTAACCCCCGTGACTTGCCTGTGTTTGCAAAACTTTACTTACTGTCCTGTCTGGAGACAATACACATCTCTTTAACCTATGCCTAACGCTCTTTCTACTCACATTGTTGGCATCTTTAAGACTTGAATAGCAGGTTAGTTGTCAAGCCTCACATTCTGATCAGTAATCTGTAAACTGTCTGTGCTTTATATGCTCTGTCCGAGACCAGAACCCTCCGTTCACCTGACGAAGAGGCAAATCCCAAAAGTTTGTGAGTTTACTATCAAATAAATTGGTTTGGACTGAAACCTGGTGTTGTCAGACTTCTTACTGTGTTTACCCCAGTCCAACGCCGGCATCTCCACTTCATGACTCCATTTGGCAACCATGTTCCCGCACCAGTTAACCCCCTTGCCTGACAAAACGCTATCAATCTCCATTTTGAAAATGTCAATTGATTCCTAGCCCCAACAATGCTTTTCTGGGGAGAGACTTCCAGATTTAACTACAAGGAATCTTCTCTGAATGTGCACTGCATCAGGGGGAGGCAATGGCCTAGTGGTACAAATCCAGAAAGTCAACTAATGTTCCGGCGACCCGGGTTCGAACCCCGTCACAGCAGATGGCAGAATTTGAATTCAATAAAAAAACATCTGGAATTAAGGATCTACCATGAAACCATTGTTGGAAAAACCCACCTGATTCACTGGTGTCCTTTAGGGAAGGAAATCTGCCGTCCTCACCCGGTCTGGCCTACATGTGACTCCAGAGCCACAGCAAGTGTGGTTGACTCTCAACTGAAATGGCAATGCAAGCCACACAATTCAAGAGCAACTAGGGATGGGCAATAAATGACATCCAGACAGCAATGCCCATGTCGGCACGGCACGGTAGCACAGTGGTTAGCACTGCTGCTTCACAGCTCCAGGGTCCTGGGTTCGATTCCCGGCTCGGGTCACTGCCTGTGTGGAGTTTGCACATTCTCCTCGTGTCTGCGTGGGTTTTCTCCGGGTGCTCCGGTTTCCTCCCACAGTCCAAAGATGTGCGGGTTAGGTTCATTGGCTATGCTAAAATTGCCCCTTAGTATCCTGGGATGTGTAGGTTAGAGGGATTAGCAGGTAAAATGTGTAGGGATATGGGGATAGGGTCTGGGTGGGATTGTGTTCGGTGCAGACTCGATGGGCCGAAGGGCCTGTTTCTGCACTGTAGGCTTCTATGGTTCTATGGTTCTAAAAATGTCCCACGAATGAACAAAGAACAGTACAGCACAGGAAACAGGCCCTTCGGCCCTCCAAGCCTGTACCGCTCATTGGTCCAACTAGACCACTGGTTTGTATCCCTCCATTCCCAGTCTGGCTCGTGTGACTATCCAGGTAAGTCTTTAATGATGCCAGCGTGTCCGCCTCCACTGCGCGTTCCAGGCCCCCCACCACCCTCTGTGTAAAAAACGTCCCTCTGATATCTGAGTTCAACCTCGCCCCCCCCCCTCACCTTGGCTCCTCACGATCATCACCTCCGACCAGGGAAAAAGCTTCCCACTGTTCACCCTATCTGTACCCTTCATAATTTTGTCCACCTCTATTAGGTCTCCCTGAATAAAAGATAGGGGTAGTGATCTGGAATGGGAACTCTGTTCAATTCCCCCCCCCCCCCCCTTCCTTCACCCTCACACCCATTCAATCTGCCAATGGGCTGAACTGAAGGGCCTTTATTATCTTCCCACACATTTCTCCGGAAACATTTTCCGATGCTTCCGAAAATGCAATACATAATCTCCGATTTCCAGTTATAAATATTATTCCGAGGAAACAAACTACTTCCACAAGTAATGAATTCCAATTCTGCAGGCCTGAGGCCAAGATAATGAGACACAGCTCCCTGCCTGTGTAGCGTGAGCCAAAATGGACCAATATCAAGTCCATTGCAGCCGAGGGGACTGCAATTGCGACTGGGCTATTTGGAGCCTGGGTGCGCGCACAGGTAACCAGCATTAGATTGGGGAAGTTAAAGCTAAATCATTTGTCAGCACTGGGGATTTCGGTAATTTAAAATCTGGTGGTAGAAAGGATTTAAAGCAAGTCAATTGAAGGGTGCAATTACACCAGGGACACTGAATCTTAGAAATGTTAGTTCCACATCAGCACTCTATAAACTGCGTTTGACCTTTGCTGTACCTGGACACTTACACAGCAGCCTGCACCATGGGCTGGAAATGAAGATTAATGCTGCTGTGTTTAGTCAGTCAGCAGGCCTGACTCCCTGATACCCCCAGCTCTCAGCTCCAACCTCAGCCTGTGGGTCCGGCGGGGTCACTCTGTGTTGTGTGTGCTGTGAGAGTGAGTGTGTGTGTTGTGTGTGTGGGTGGGTGTGTTGTGAGAGTGTGTGCATGTTGTGTGTGAGTGTGAGTGAGATTGAGTGTGTGAATGTAAGAGTGAGTGTGTGTGTTGTGTGTGTGTGCGAGTGTGAGAGTGAGTGTGTGTGTGTGTTGTCTGTGTGTGCGAGCGTGAGAGTGAGTGTGTGTGTGTGTGTATGTGAGTGTGTGTGTTTTTGCGGGTGTGTGTGTTGTGAGAGTGTGTGCATGTTGTGTGTGAGTGTGAGTGAGATTGAGTGTGTGAATGTAAGAGTGAGTGTGTGTGTTGTGTATGTGTGTTGTGTGTGTGTGCGAGTGTGAGAGTGAGTGTGTGTGTGTGTTGTCTGTGTGTGCGAGCGTGAGAGTGAGTGTGTGTGTGTGTTGTCTGTGTCTGTGAGTGTGAGAGTGAGTGTGTGTGTGTGTGTATGTGAGTGTGTGTGTTTTTGTGGGTGTGAGTGTGTGTTGTGAGAGTGTGTGCATGTTGTGTGTGAGTGTGAGTGAGATTGAGTGTGTGAATGTAAGAGTGAGTGTGTGTGTTGTGTATGTGTGTGTTGTGTGTGTGTGCGAGTGTGAGAGTGAGTGTGTGTGTGTGTTGTCTGTGTGTGCGAGCGTGAGAGTGAGTGTGTGTGTGTGTTGTCTGTGTGTGCGAGCGTGAGAGTGAGTGTGTGTGTGTATGTGAGTGTGTGTGTTTTTGCGGGTGTATGTGTGTGAGTTGTGAGAGTGTGTGCATGTTGTGTGTGAGTGTGAGTGAGATTGAGTGTGTGAATGTAAGAGTGAGTGTGTGTGTTGTGTGTGTGTGCGAGTGTGAGAGTGAGTGTGTGTGTGTGTTGTCTGTGTGTGCGAGCGTGAGAGTGAGTGTGTGTGTGTGTGTATGTGAGTGTGTGTGTTTTTGCGGGTGTGTGTGTGTGTGTTGTGAGAGTGTGTGCATGTTGTGTGTGAGTGTGAGTGAGATTGAGTGTGTGAATGTAAGAGTGAGTGTGTGTGTTGTGTATGTGTGTGTTGTGTGTGTGTGCGAGTGTGAGAGTGAGTGTGCGTGTGTGTTGTCTGTGTGTGCGAGCGTGAGAGTGAGTGTGTGTGTGTGTTGTCTGTGTGTGTGAGTGTGAGAGTGAGTGTGTGTGTGTGTGTATGTGAGTGTGTGTGTTTTTGTGGGTGTGAGTGTGTGTTGTGAGAGTGTGTGCATGTTGTGTGTGAGTGTGAGTGAGATTGAGTGTGTGAATGTAAGAGTGAGTGTGTGTGTTGTGTATGTGTGTGTTGTGTGTGTGTGCGAGTGTGAGAGTGAGTGTGTGTGTGTGTTGTCTGTGTGTGCGAGCGTGAGAGTGAGTGTGTGTGTGTTGTCTGTGTGTGCGAGCGTGAGAGTGAGTGTGTGTGTGTATGTGAGTGTGTGTGTTTTTGCGGGTGTGTGAGTGTGTGTTGTGAGAGTGTGTGCATGTTGTGTGTGAGTGTGAGTGAGATTGAGTGTGTGAATGTAAGAGTGAGTGTGTGTGTTGTGTATGTGTGTGTTGTGTGTGTGCGAGTGTGAGAGTGAGTGTGTGTGTGTGTTGTCTGTGTGTGCGAGCATGAGAGTGAGTGTGTGTGTGTGTGTATGTGAGTGTGTGTGTTTTTGCGGGTGTGTGAGTGTGTGTTGTGAGAGTGTGTGCATGTTGTGTGTGAGTGTGAGTGAGATTGAGTGTGTGAATGTGAGAGTGAGTGTGTGTGTTGTGTATGTGTGTGTTGTGTGTGTGCGAGTGTGAGAGTGAGTGTGTGTGTGTGTTGTCTGTGTGTGCGAGCGTGAGAGTGAGTGTGTGTGTGTGTATGTGAGTGTGTGTTTTTGTGGGTGTGTGTGTATGTGAGTGTGTGTGTTTTTGTGTGTGTGTGTGTATGTGAGTGTGTGTGTTCTTGTGTGTGTGTGTGCCTTTGTGTGCGAGTGTGTGTGTGTGAGTGTGTTTGTGAGAGTGTGTGAGTGCATATGTGAGTGTGAGTTCCACTGTGAGTGTTTGAGTGTGAGAGTGGGAGATGTGCATCCATTTGGATTGGGTTGACTCTTTCTTCTGAGCCAGCGGGTTGTGGGTTCAGGCCCCACTCTTAAAGCGTGAGATGAAAATCTATTCACTGACATTGGGCAGCTGGAAAGATTTCTGGCTCCATCTTAGACCCACAATTCTAGACCAAAACTGTTTTTACTGGAAATGAAGGAAATCGCAGACACGTCACCCTGAATGCCACGGTTTACATCGAGGCTGATACGATTAGATGCTCCAAGAATTTGTGCAGAGGAAATATCAAACCATTGCTGACACCTGAATGCTCAACAACAACCCAGAAAAAGAAAATCAAAAAATGATTAAGGAAGCAGAGAATTTCCTGAGCTTGGCCGATCAGTTATTGCCAGCAGCAGCGCACAAGTTGCAATAGTTTTGAGAGGCTGAGATGAGGGATGTGTGCAGAATCTACTGCCTTGGTAGGTGGCCAAAGTAACCCTGGTAATCCCAGTAACCCCATCCTGAGGGGTTACTTTCAACAATATCACCATATCAGCATTAATAATGACCTCTTAGTTAAAGATGAGCTATTGGTGGTTCCAGGAGTTCTCCACCTGGAGATATTCCTGGTGATTCGCCAAGCATCTTGACATTACCAAGTCAGGCCTCCATATGGTGGTCAGGTATCTCACTCCCTATCCAAGGCCTTTACCCCTCACAAACAGAAGCAGAAAGAGCTCCTTCTTCACGATCCTTTCCCATCCTGGCCACTGGAACATCTTAGTACGGATCTAGTACGGTGATGCACTTTGGCCGGAATAATGTGGAGGGGAGTTATACGATAAAAGGTAGAACTATCCGGAGTATAGATACTCAGAGAGACCTGGGGGTGCAGGTACACAAGTCCCTGAAGGTGTCGGTGCAGGTGCAGAATGTGATGAGGAAAGCGTATGGTATGTTAGCCTTCATAGGAAGGGGTATAGAATATAAGAGTAGGAGTCTGATGTTGCAGTTGTATAGAACGTTGGTTAGGCCTCACCTGGAGTACTGCGTCCAGTTCTGGTCGCCGTACTACCGGAAGGATGTAGAGATCCTGGAGAGAGTGCAGAGGAGATTTACCAGGATGTTGCCTGGTATGGAAGGGCTGTCTTACGAGGAAAGATTGAACGCACTTGGGCTGTTTTCCCTTGAGAGACGTCGGCTGAGGGGGGATCTAATAGAGGTTTATAAGATTATGAAGGGGATAGATAGAGTAAATGGTGGTAAGCTTTTTCCGCTATTAGAAATGGATAGAACGAGGGGTCACGGGCTTAGGGTGAGGGGGGCTAGGTATAAGACTAATATTAGAGGGCAGTTTTTCACACAAAGGGTAGTGGGGATGTGGAATGCACTGCCAAGTAAGGTGGTGGAAGCAGGCACGCTAGGGTTGTTTAAGAGTCACTTGGACAGCCACATGAGCGGTCTACATATAGGGGGATACAGCAGGCCTTACCAAACATTGAAGGCTTGGGATTCAGTTTTAGCCTCAGGGATACAGAGTCTTTTTAATAATGAATTTTTATCCACAGGCATTTAAGTCCAGCAAGGGGCATGCGTGCGGCAGGTTGTGGTGGGCTGCTCTTGGATGTTGCTTCGGGAGTTGCCTACTGCTTCATGTCGTTGGTGTGCTCAAACTGGACCATCTCGAGGGCAACTTAACAGCTCAGAGACTATCTCTGTTGCTATGCGGACACATGGATTTGGGCCTGTGTCTGTGGGAGTTTGCGTGTTCTCCCCGTGGTTGCGTGGGTTTCCTCCGGGTGCTCCGGTTTCCTCCCACATCCCAAAAATGTGCTTTTAGGCTGATTGATTGGGTAACAAATTGTCCCTATATTGGACCTCCCTGATCCTCACACATTAGGCATAGACTAAAATCATGAATAGGTCACTGACAATGGGACGGCAGCGCGGGCTCGCTGGGCCGAAGGGCCTGTTTCCCGTGCTGTGTTGTTCTTTGTTCTTTGTTCTTTGTATTCGGATTCAAAGGGAAGGTATTTCTTATGGGCCTGTTCTGCTCTGTAATGTTCTATGTTCTATGTTCTATTGTTGTGGATTATTATTCCTGCTGGATTGAGGTGCCAAAGTGACACGGCCTCACCTCTGAAACCGTTACAGTTTCTCGGGGAGAATATTTTCCACATATCACTTTAGAACCCTAGAACCCTACAGTGCAGAAACAGGCCCTTTGGCCCATTGAGTCTGC
The DNA here is from genome assembly GCA_037974335.1 of Prionace glauca. NCBI lineage: Eukaryota > Metazoa > Chordata > Chondrichthyes > Carcharhiniformes > Carcharhinidae > Prionace > Prionace glauca. The sequence continues at coordinate 150,283,017 of CM075723.1, read as the reverse complement.
ACCGAACACAATCCCACCCAGACCCTATCCCCATATCCCTACACATTTACCTGCTAATCCCTCTAACCTACACATCCCAGGACACTAAGGGGCAATTTTTAGCATAGCCAATGAACCTAACCCGCACATCTTTGGACTGTGGGAGGAAACCGGAGCACCCGGAGAAAACCCACGCAGACACGAGGAGAATGTGCAAACTCCACACAGGCAGTGACCCGAGCCGGGAATCGAACCCAGGACCCTGGAGCTGTGAAGCAGCAGTGCTAACCCACTGTGCTACCGTGCCGCCTCAAATGGCATTTGGCATTTGTTGTCTCTGACAATGGGCTACGATTCATTAATGAGTGTTTCCAATCCTTTGCAGCATCATTTGGATTTGGCAGCTTGACTAATTAACTGAGGTACCCCCAGGCCAATAGAGGGGCGGAGACAGGGATACAGATTATTAAAGATTATCGCAGGAAAATAAATCCAAGATTTTGAGTTTGCCCTGCACAGATACCACTCTACATGATTACAGCATGGCTTCTCTCCATGTGAACTTTTGAACCCAACTTCCTTCTCTTTCTCACACATAAGAACATAAAAATTCAGAGCAGGAGTAGGCCATCTGGCCCCTCGAGCCTGCTCCGCCATTCAATAAGATCATGGCTGATCTTTTCGTGAACTCAGCTCCACTTACCCGCCTGCTCACCGTAACCCTTAATTCCTTTACTGTTCAAAAATTTATCACACGTTAACACCAAGTATCTCAATAGAGATCCACAGCCTTGCCCGACAGAAGGAAGAAGGTTACGGGACAGGCTACGTACACCGGGCGGTATGTTGGCACATTGTTTATCACTACTATCTCACAGTGCCAGGGACCCAGGATCAACTCTGGGCTCGGGTCACTGTCTGATTAGGGTTTGCACATTCTCCTCGTGTCTGCATGGGTTTCCTTTGGGTGCTCCGGTTTCCCCCGCAGTTAAAAGATGTACGCGATAGGTGGATGGGCCATGCCAGATTGTCTTTTCGTGTCAGGGGGACTAGCTAGGGAGTTAGGGGCATAGGGCTTGGGTGGGATTCTGGTCGGTGCAGACTTGATGGGCCAAATGGCCTCCTTCGGTAGTGTAGGATTGTATGATTGGATTCTACGATTGTCAACCGGGGTTTAAGTTGGTTAGACTGCCAGCCCGCAGCACAGACCTCATGATCTGACCACACTCAACAGAGGAGAGACGGTATGGATCAGGGGCCAGCAGTATGAAGTTACTGTATCAGAATGGCTGAACCATGTTTAGACCTTTCCAGATAGAAACCAAAGAGATAGGACTGCCTTGATTTCAAACAAGAAGCCATTATCTAGACAGGCTGTAAACCCTGAAGGAAACTCTGACTATAAAGCAAATAACATAAGAACATAAGAACATAAGAAATAGGAGCAGGAGTAGGCCATCTAGCCCTTCGAGCCTGCCCCGCCATTCAATAAGATCATGGCTGATCTGTCGTGGCTCAGTTCCACCTTCCCGCCCTCTCCCCATAACCCTTAATCCCCTCTCTTATCAAAAACCCATCAACCCGCTTCTTAAAAATATTTAGCGAGGCAGCCTCCACCACTTCAACGGGCAGAGAATTCCAGAGATTCACCACCCTTTGAGTGAAGAAGTTCCTCCTCAACTCCGTTCTAAACCGCCTCCCCTTTATCTTGAGGCTGTGCCCCCTAGTCCTACTGTCTTTTTTGAGCGGGAAGAGTCTCTCCACCTCTATCCTATCCATCCCATTCATCATCTTATATGTCTCAATGAGATCTCCCCTCATTCTTCTAAACTCTAACGAGTACAAGCCTAGTTTATTCAGCCTCTCCTCATAGCTCAATCCCCTCAACTCTGGTATCAGCCTAATAAACGATGGAAGAAAGGAATTAAAATCCAAAGAGAATGTTTTTGGAGTTAAAAAACCCAGAAGACCTCAAAAAGAACACAGATTGGTGAATCCACAAGGATTATCCCTGTCCGCCTTTGCAGGAAGAGGTAAAGTCACCATAACCCCAGATAACCTTCAAAGGAGAGAACTGATTGGGCGATTTAATCTGAGGGTCACCACGCCACAGAGAAGAGGAAAGGTTGAGAAGGTGAATCCTACAGGAATAACCTCAGCCGGTACAGGAATCGAATCTGCGCTGTTGGTGTTGCTCCACAGACAGGCCAACGGAGCTAAAAGGACCCCAAAGCTTGTTGGGATGATGACCTGGGGAGGTGAAGAGTAAAGGGTTTACTCGAACACGACCACGCGTGTAAGGAGCTATACGATAAGGATGATGACAGTAAGAAATCTCACGATATCAGTTAAAGTCCGACATGTTTATTTGGTAGCAAAAGCCACTAGCTTTCGGGCCTCTGACCCTTCGTCAGGTGAGTGTGGTGTGGGGTTATATGTGGGGTTACAGGGATAAGACAGAACCTGATGAACAGTCAGAAGTCCGAAAGTTAGTGGCGTTTGCTACCAAATAAACCTTGTTGGACTTTAATCTGGTGTTGTGAGATTTCGTATTGTGTTTACCCCAGTCCAACGCCGGCATCTCCACATCATAAATACGATGCACAGAAGAGAGTGAGAGGGGGCCTCAGAGAGGAACAGTGGCTCTGTCCTCATGCTTTACAATCCTGTACACGGTTAACGTGTGAATAAATTTGGGAGGCAATGCCTTATGAGGATAGGTTGAGGGAGCTTGGTCTCTTCTCCCTGGAGAGATGTAGGTTGAGAGGCGACCTGATAGAGGTTTATAAAATGTTGAGAGGTATAGATAGGGTGGATTCTCGGAGGCTATTTCCCAGGGCTGAAATGGTCGCTACGAGAGGACACAGGTTTAAGGTGCTGGGGAGCAGGTACAGAGGAGATGTTAGGGGTAGGTTTTTCACTCAGAGGGTGGTGAGTGAGTGGAATCGGCTGCCGTCGGTGGTGGTAGAGGTGAACTCGCTGGGGTCTTTTAAGAGACTTCTGGATGAGTACATGGGATTTAATGGGATTGAGGGTTATAGGTAGGCCTAGTAGGTAGGGATATGATCGACGCAACTTGTGGGCCGAAGGGCCTGTTTGTGCTGTATGGTTCTACATTCTAAAGTCAGCTTGTAAGAGAATCTTGCTCTCCAGTCAGACCACTTGCTAAAGGGAAAAGGACCCAACGTGTGATCTGTCAAAAACAGAGTGACGACAGTTTACCATCCCGTTGGTAGCTTGGGATGATGAGGAAAATCATAGAGTTGCCAACTGTTTTCCTGCAGGTTTCATCACCTGAATTTAATGACTAAGAGTTGATAAATTAGTGTAGGTTTACATTAACACTGCAATGAAGTTACTGTGAAAATGCCCTTGTCGCCGCACTCCGGCACCTGTTCGGGCACATTAAGGGAGAATTTAGCACAGCCAATGCACCTAACCAGCATGCCTTTTGGACTGTGGGAAGAAACCGGAGCACCCGGAGGAAACCCACACGGAAACAAAGAGAACGTTCAGACTCCACACAGACAGTGACCCAAGCCTGGAATCGAACCCGGGTCCCTGTCACTGTGAGGCAGCAGTGCCAACACACGGCAGAGACCATTGCAAGTGCTCTAGAAAGTGTGTACCAAATACTCCGGTTAATGTAATAGATAAATTCCAGGAAAAATATTTCAATTTAAACTACTTACCAGGAGTATTAGGAGATGTTTCTCCAACTAAAGATTTGCAGCTTCAAGGCATTACATAAACCTCGGGGTCCTTGTGCATGAGTCGCAAAAACCCAGCTTGCAGGTGCAGCAGGTGGTCAGGAAGGCGAATGGGATGCTGGCCTTCATAGCGAGGGGTATTGAATATAAAAGTAGGGAGGTCTTGCTGCAGCTGTATAGGGCATTGGTGAGGCCGCAGCTGGAGTACTGTGTGCAGTTTTGGGCGCCGCATCTGTGCAAAGATATTTTGGCCTTGGAGGGGAGTGCAGAGGAGGTTTACTAGGCTGATACTGAAGTTGAGGGGGTTGAGCTATGAGGAGAGGCTGAATAAACTGGGCTTGTACTCGTTAGAGTTTAGAAGAATGAGGGGAGATCTCATTGAGACGTATAAGATGATGAATGGGATGGATAGGATAGAGTGGAGAGACTCTTCCCACTCAAAAAAGACAGTAGGACTAGGGGGCACAGCCTCAAGATAAAGGGGGGCGGTTTAGAACAGAGTTGAGGAGGAACTCCTTCACTCAAAGAGTGGTGAATCTCTGGAATTCTCTACCCGTTGAAGTGGTGGAGGCTGCCTCGCTAAATATTTTTAAGACGCGGGTTGATGGGTTTTTGATAAGAGAGGGGATTAAGGGTTATGGGGAGAGGGCGGGAAGGTGGAGCTGAGTCACGACAGATCAGCCATGATCTTGTTGAATGGCGGGGCAGGCTCGAAGGGCTAGATGGCCTACTCCTGCTCCTATTTCTTATGTTCTTATAAACAGGAAATAAACAAAACACAATGTAAATAAATCCTCTATATTTCCAAGGATGTGACAGGCTTTGTTTTGCTCTGGTTTCTGCACAGTGATGAGCACAGCCTCACAGCGCCAGGGACTCGGGTTCGATTCCTGGCTTGGGTCACTGTCTGTGTGGAGTTTGCACATTCTCCCCATGTCTGCATGGGCTTCCTCTGAACGTTCCAGTTTTCTCCCATCGTCCAAAGATATGTGGGTTAGATGGATTTACCATGCTAAGTGGCCCCAAGTGTCAGGGGAATTAGGAGGGCAAATATGTGGGGTGACGGGGATCGGACAGAACCTGGGTGGGATTGTTGTCGGGGCAGACTTGATGGGCCGAATGGCCTCTTTCTGCACCATTGCTTCTATGATTCTCTGGCAAGAAGCCCCGATGTATGTGACCAAAATATGCTGGGCCTCTTTTTGCAAGATCGATCACCCCTTTCCTCACTCACGTTAGTTTGTCTCACCTGGTCATGATGCCTGAGCTCATGTTCCTCCTGCTCCCATTATTGGGAAGCTTCCTGGCTTTCTCCTTCTTCTCCCCTTGGAGTTGGTGACTGCCCCCTTGGGTGCTGGTCACTTCTGCGCTCATCGAGGCGCTCAGTTTGGCCACCCTACCCAAGCCTATTGGGCGCTTCCCAGGGTCCATCGTCAACCTCCCGGGGTGAGTGAGAGCACGAATGACCATGGGGCCACTGCCCCTCTGGCGCTGTTGCTGCCATGAGCCATGTAGAGCCCTCAGTGGGCATCCAGAAGGAAGTATGTCTTCCTGGCCCTTGGCAGAAGGAGCCAAGTGGGGTTGGTGGACCTAAGCAGAAGGTTTTAGAGAGTGGGGAAAGTGCCCTTTCACTGTTTCACCAGGCCTGCGCTGACTGGTACAAAATAAACCTTCAGAAATACATAAGAACATAAGAACATAAGAAATAGGAGCAGGAGTAGGCCATCTGGCCCTTCGAGCCTGCCCCGCCATTCAATAAGATCATGGCTGATCTGTCGTGACTCAGCTCCACCTTCCCGTCCTCTCCCCATAACCCTTAATCCCCTCTCTTATCAAAAATCCATCAACCCGTTTCTTAAAAATATTTAGCGAGGCAGCCTCCACCACTTCAATGGGCAGAGAATTCCAGAGATTCACCACCCTTTGAGTGAAGAAGTTCCTCCTCAACTCTGTTCTAAACCGCCCCCCCCTTTATCTTGAGGCTGTGCCCCCTAGTCCTACTGTCTTTTTTGAGCGGGAAGAGTCTCTCCACCTCTATCCTATCCATCCCATTCATCATCTTATACGTCTCAATGAGATCTCCCCTCATTCTTCTAAACTCTAACGAGTACAAGCCTAGTTTATTCAGCCTCTCCTCATAGCTCAATCCCCTCAACTCCGGTATCAGCCGAGTAAACCTCCTCTGCACTCCCTCCAGGGCCAAGGTAGGTGGGACTTTCTTTTTATACGTTCATGGGATGTGGGCGAGGCTGGCAGGGTCAGCATTTATTGCCCATCCCTGAATTTAAGAGTGAACCACATTGGTGTAGATCTGGAGTCAGGTGGGTGGCGCAGTGGTTAGCACTGCTGCCTCACAGCGCCAGAGACCCAGGTTCAATACCCAGCCTGGGTCACTGTCTGTGTGGAGACTGCACATTCTCCCCGTATCTGCATGGGGGTTTCCTTTGGGTGCTCCGGTTTCCTTCCACAACCAAAGATGCGTGGGTTAAGTTGTGCTAAATTGCCCCTTCATGTCAGGAGGACGAGCTAGGGTAGATGCATGGAGTTATGGGGATGGGTGGGATTCTGGTCAGTGCAGACTCGATGGGCCAAATGGCCTCCCTCTGCACTGTAGGATTCTATACCCTCATTAGCTGAGCAGTGGAAGAAGGGGTGGGATTGTTGGGGGCTGGGTGTTTGAGTCCCCCTCATGTCTACGTGGTCTGTTGGGGGTTGTGGGAGGAAACAGGAGCATCCGGCGTTAACTCATGCAGACCTGTGATCTGAGTGGCTGGGGGGATGCTACTTTTTTCTGAGGGGTTGATGGTGTTGCCTGGACCCTCAAGGTCCAGCGTGCCATGTCCCCACTTGGGGGTAGCCTGCCCGGTGCTGCTCCCACTGGTGGAGGGGCTGATTGGCGGTGGGGGGGGGGGGGGGGGGGGGGGGGGGGTGCAGAGCTGGCAAATGGTCACACCTGCTAAAGACATTCAAATGAGAGGGTTTGCATGATTAAGGGGCGCCCACCCAGTTGGGATAGGTGTTGGGCGAATCCCCATAGCCCTCATGCCCGCCGGGAAGCCTGGTTTTTTTGGCCAATGCCCCATCCACCTGGAGATCGAAATTCCCACTGGCTATCTGAAGAGGATGGTAGTCATGATGTGGGTATGCCGGCGTTGGACTGGCGTAAACACAGTGAAAAGTCTGACAACACCAGGTTTTAGTCCAACCTATTTATTTGATAAGCTTAAAGCTTGTGAGTATATTGATTTAGAACCCTACAGTGCAGAAACAGGCCCTTCGGCCCATCGAGTCTGCACCGAACACAATCCCACCCAGACCCTATCCCCATATCCCTACACATTTACCTGCTAATCCCTCTAACCTACACCTCCCAGGACACTAAGGGGCAATTTTTTAGCATAGCCAATGAACCTAACCCGCACATCTTTGGACTGTGGGAGGAAACCGGAGCACCCGGAGAAAACCCACGCAGACACGAGGAGAATGTGCAAACTCCACACAGGCAGTGACCCGAGTCGGGAATCGAACCCAGGACCCTGGAGCTGTGAAGCAGCAGTGCTAACCCACTGTGCTACCGTGCCGCCCCTATTTATTATCAAATAAATAGGTTGGACTAAAACCTGGTGTTGTCAGACTTTTCACTGTGTATCTGAAGAGATCAGAGATTTGCCCCTTGGTGCCACAGGGTTACGAATGAGGGAAGATGTCTAGGGACAAGTCACGCGACCAATGAAGAGCTGCTGGTAAAATCTCAGGCCGAGATCAGCAAAAAACGGGAGGAATTTCTGGGGTGCGTAACTAGAAATCATGATTTGTTAAATCTGATGATGACACGAGAGATCGATGGCAAAAATGATTGAGGCAGACAAAGAATTATCTTTCTAAAGAGCTCGTAAACTGGATGAATGTTCAGCAATGAAGATGAATAACACCTCCTCAGCAAGATTAACATGGAGGTCTGCGGTCACCAACAGCCTCTTAGAGCCTTGAGAGAGAGTTGTCCTGGGAACATTTGGATAAGGAGTCATTTTTTAACTGCTGATTAACGTAACTACGCTGTTCGGGAGCACTTAAAATGGGGTATTTTCACTTAAACGTTTGAAGGAGAGAAAGTTGTAGCAGTCAAGGGCTAAGAGCGAGGCCCTGTAATTAGTTTTGAGTTACGTACATAAAGAGTAGGTATGAAAGGGCTAGAAGCCTCAACTGAATGCTCCCAAAGGAATCCATTCGACCGATCGAACCTGAACCGATTCTTTACTAGACTACCTCTTAGAACCCTACACATAGATACCCTACCGTGCAGAAAGAGGCCCTTCGGCCCATCGAGTCTGCACCGACCACAATCCCACCCAGGCCCTACCCCCATATCCCTACACATTTACCCACTAATCCCCTCTAACCTACACATCCTGGGACACTAAGGGGCAATTTCTTAGCACGGCCTATCAACCTAACCCGCACATCTTTTGCACTGTGGGAGGAAACCGGAGCAGCCGGAGGAAACCCACGCAGACACGAGGAGAATGTGCAAACTCCGCACAGGCAGTGACCCGAGCCGGGAATCGAACCCAGGACCCTGGAGCTGTGAAGCAGCAGCGGTAACCGCTGTGCTACCGTGCTGCCCTCACACGAGCCCTTCTCTACACCCTATCCTCAGAGCCCCACACATTTAGCACGGTTAATCCATCTGAAATATATTTCTTTGGACACTAAGGGGCAAGTTTAGCATGGCCAATAACCCGCGCATCTTTGGATTGTGGGAGCACCCGGAGGAAACCCACGCAGACACGGGGAGAACATGCAAGCTCCGCACACACAGTCATAGAATCATAGAATCCCTGCAGTGCAGAAGAAGGTCATTTTGCCTATCAAATCCCAGGGTGGAAGTGTCAATTACAAGGGGGCATAAGTTCATGGTGAGAGGGGGAAAGCTTAAGGGAGATATTGCGGGGGAAGTTTTTCATTCAGGGAGTGGTGGGTGTCTGGAACACCCAGAGGAGGTGATGGAAGCTGATACATTAGCAACATGTAAGAGGCGTCTGGATGGGTACATGAATAGGGAAGGAATACAGGGATACGGACCGAGTAAGGACAGAAGGCTTTTTTTTGTTTAGTTAAGGTATCAGGATCGACACGGACTTGGAGGGCCGAAGGGCCTGTTCCTGTGCTGTACTTTTCCCCCCACCACATATTTACCCCACTAATCCCCCTAGCCTTCATATCTTCAGACACTAAGAGGCAATTTAGAACAAAGAACAAAGAACAAAGAACAAAGAACAACACAGTACGGGAAACAGGCCCTTCGGCCCAACAAGCCCGCGCCGCCGTCCCATGGTCAATGACCTATTCATGATTTTAGTCTATGCCTAATGTGTGAGGATCAGGGAGGTTCAATATAGGGACAATTTGTTACCCAATCAATCAGCCTAAAAGCACATTTTTGGGATGTGGGAGGAAACCAGAGCACCCGGAGGAAACCCACGCAACCATGGGGAGAACGCGCAAACTCCCACGGACACAGGCCAATTTAGCACGGCCAATTCCCCCTATCCTATACATCTTGGGACACTAAGGGGCAATTTAGCAAGGCCAATCCACCCAATTTGTGCACAGAATCGCTACAGTACAAAAGGAGACCATTCAGCCCATCAAGCCTGCACTGGCAACAATCCCATCCCATCCCTGTAACCCCACATATTTACCCTGCCAATCCCCCCTGACGCTAGAGTCAATTTAGCATGGCCAGTCCACCTAACCCACACATCTTTGGACTGCGGGAGAAACCCCACGCAGACATGGAGGGAAAAGGTGCAGACTCTGCACGGACAGTGACCCAAGGCCAGAATCGAACCTGGGTCCCCGGCGCTGTGAGACAGCAGCACTAACCACTGCTCCGCCATGCCGCCCACCTCATTGTGCCCTCCGATCCAAAGAAGTATCAGGTCGTTTCTGCACGCTCCAAAATAGCGGCATTGGCAATAAAACGGAATACAACTTGAACACATGTTTGATAGCCAGTGATTAATAATGCAATTTATGGCAGTTGGTAACAGGATAAATCAAGCATTTATAAATGAGTTAGCACTGTGTGGCGACAGGATTATTAAAAGACTAATTACCTATGATAATATAACTGCCTTTTTGAATTAAACACAAGATTATTAAAAGGCATATCTTTCATCTTTGGGAGTCATGTGTTTACTCAGTGTTGAGCAACAGGCCACGGTAAATTCTGCATGGGTAGTTCCTCGGCATACATCATTCAGGTATTTTTCCTCTGGGCTGGTACTCCTACGGCACCTATTAACCCCTCGTGAGCGACTCACAGCACTTCACAAGCACAATGAGGGGACATCTTACAGAAACGTACAAGATTGTGAAGGGAATAGATAAGATAGAAACAAGTGGCGGGTGAAACTAGAACTAGGAGGCATAGCTTCAAATTAAGGCTTAGGACTGAGGGTTGAGGAGGAATTTCTTCACCAAAGGGTTGTGAATCTGTGGAATTCCCTGCCCTGTGATGGGTGGCACAATGGCACAGCGGTTAGCACTGCTGCCTCATAGTGCCAGGGACCCGGGATCGATTCCTGGCTTGGATCACTGTCTGTGCGGAGACTGCATGTTCTCCCTGTGTCTATGTGGGTTTCCTCCAGTGCTCTGATTTCCACCCTCAGTCTGAAAGTCATGCTGATTGGGTGCATTGGCCGTGCTAAATTCTCCCGGAGTGTGGCGACTAGAGGATTTTCACAGTGACTTCATTGCAGTGTTAATGTAAGCCTACTTATGACAAATAAACTAAACTTGTTGAGTTTGAATGTTTTTAAGGCAAAGATAAATTTTTGAATAGTAAAGAAATTAAGAGTTATGGTGAGTGAGCAGGTAATTGGAGCTGAATCAATGCAAAGATCAGCCATGATCTTATTGAATGGCGGAGAATTTAGGAGGCGTGCATAGTTAAGAAAGTCCGCCAATGCCTCTATTTTCTCAGGAGGCTAAGAAAACTTGGCATGTCAGCTATAACTCTCACCAACATTTACAGATGTATCTTCAAAAGCATTCATTCTGGTTGTATCACACTTTGGTATGGCTCCTGCTCTGAACAAGACCGGAAAAAAACTAGAAAAGATCTTGAACGAGGCCCAGTCCATCACGCAAACCGGCCTCCCATCCATTGTCTCTGTCTACACTTCCCGCAGCCTCAGAAAAACAGCCAGCATTATCAAAGACCCCACGCGTCCCGGACCTACTCCCTTCAACCTTCCTCCATCGGAGAAAAAGATACAAAAATCTGAGGTCACGTCCCAACTGTCTCAAGAGCAGGTTCTTCCTTGCTGCCATTCAACTTTTGAATGGACCTACCTTGTATTAAGTTGATCTTTCTCTACACCCTAGCTATGAGCGCAATACTACATTCTGCACTCTTTCCTGCTCTGTGAACAACATGCTTTGTCTGAAAAGTGTACAAGAAATGATACTTTTCACTGTATACTAACAATAAATCATGTCAGACAGTGACCCAAGGGTGGAATTGAAACTGGATCCTTGGAAGAGTCTACAGAAGGATCTAGATAGGCTGGGCGAATGGGCCAGGAAATGGCAAATGGAATTTAATGTTGGCAAGTGCGAGGTGGTCCACTTTGGTAGGAATAATGGTAGGAAGGATTATTACTTACGTGGCGAAAAACTGCAGCAGGCGACGGTGCAGAGGGACCTCGGGGTCCTTGTGCATGAGTCGCAAAAACCCAGCCTGCAGGTGCAGCAGGTGGTCAGGAAGGCAAATGGGATGCTGGCCTTCATAGCGAGGGGGATTGAATATAAAAGTAGGGAGGTCTTGCTGCGGCTGTATAGGGCATTGGTGAGGCTGCAGCTGGAGTACTGTGTGCAGTTTTGGGTGCCGTACTTACGCAAGGCTTTGGAGGGAGTGCAGAGGAGGTTTACTAGGCTGATACCGGAGTTGAGGGAGTTGAGCTATGAGGAGAGGCTGAATAAACTAGGCTTGTACTCGTTAGAGTTTAGAAGAATGAGGGGAGATCTCATTGAGACGTATAAGATGATGAATGGGATGGATAGGATAGAGGTGGAGAGACTCTTCCTGCTCAGAAAGGACAGTAGGACTAGGGGGCACAGCCTCAAGATAAAAGGGGGGCGGTTTAGAACGGAGTTGAGGAGGAACTTCTTCACTCAAAGGGTGGTGAATCTCTGGAATTCTCTGCCCGTTGAAGTGGTGGAGGCTGCCTCGCTAAATATTTTTAAGAAGCGGGTTGATGGGTTTTTGATAAGAGAGGGGATTAAGGGTTATGGGGAGAGGGCGGGAAAGTGGAACTGAGCCACGACAGATGAGCCATGATCTTATTGAATGGCGGGGCAGGCTCGAAGGGCTAGTTGGCCTACTCCTGCTCCTATTTCTTATGTTCTTATGTGAGGCAGCAGTGCTAACCACTATCCCACCGTGATGCCCAAGGGCAGGGGAGTCACAAAACTGTTGATTTATTGCTGCAGAAAGTTGTCCTTGTAAAACTAATAGTTGTCTTCAACTTCAGACGAAACTGGTGAGCACCAATGGCGTGTATAATTAATTATTCAGCTGAAGTTAGGGTCCTTTGCATTTATTTTATAGTTAAAAAAAACCTCACCCTTCAGACGGCGAGAGAACAAACAGGATCTGGGAATCTATATAAACTGTATTTAGTTCTGGAAATTTATATTACCTTCTTCAAATAATTGATTAGCTGGTTATAGGATTGCTGATTCACTCCTACATGGCAGGGAGTAATTGTCTCTGTTTTGTTGTATTACAGATGGCACTGATGTAAAGTCATGAGGACAGGTCGTGTAAACTTGCCTTGTATTCCCTTGAGTTAGGAAGTTGAGAGACAATCAGATCAAAGTGTTTAAAATGTATTCAGGAATACAGAAAGACTTTCCCCTGGTGGGGGAAATATAGAACAAGTAGGCTGAATACTTAAAGCCAAGCCTTCAAGCAGCAAAGATTTTTACTCCTTTTCGTCACAGGATGTGGCTGTCATTGGCTGGGTCAATAATTTTTGCCCATCCCTAATTAAAGTTTATTTATTTTGTCACAGGTAAGGCTTAGATTAACACTGCAATTAAGTTACTGCGAAATTCCCCCAGTTGCCACTCTTCGGGTCAATGCACTATAACCAGCACGCCTTTCAGACTGTGGGAGGAAACTGGAGCAAACCCATGCAGACACGGGGAGAACGTGCAAATTCCACACACACACAGCCAACCAAGGATGGAATCGAACCTGGGTCCCTGGCACTGTGAGGCAGCAGTGCTGACCACTGTGCCACCCTTGAGACGGTGGTGATGAGCTGCTGCAGTCCATGTGGTGTAGGTACACCCTCGGTGCTATTAAGGAGGGAGTTTCATGAGTTTGAAGGAATGGCAAAATAATTCCAAGTGTGGATGGTATGTAGGGCTTAGAGGGGGAACTTACTGCTGTTGGTGTTCTCATCCATCTACTCCCCTTTTGATTTGATTTGATTTATCATTGTCACATGTATTAACATGCAGTGAAAAGTATTGTTTCCTGCACACTATACAGAAAAAGCATACCTTTCATCGAGAAGGAAAGGATAGAGTGCAGAATGTAATAGAACAAAGAACAAAGAACAACACAGCACGGGAAACAGGCCCTTCGGCCCAACGAGCCCGCGCCGCCGTCCCATGGTCGGTGATCTATTCATGATTTTAGTCTATGCCTAATGTGTGAGGATCAGGGAGGTCCAATATAGGGACAATTTGTTACCCAATCAATCAGCCTAAAAGCACATTTTTGGGATGTGGGAGGAAACCGGAACACCCGGAGGAAACCCACGCAACCGCGGGGAGAACACGCAAACTCCCACGGACACAGGCCCAAATCTATGTGTCCGCACAGCAACAGAGATAGTCTCTGAGCTGTCATGATGCCAGCTGTCTATGACGGTAATGTTACCGTCATAACAAGGGTGTAGAGAAAGATCAACTTAACGCGAGGTAAGTTGTTTCAAAAGTCTGATAGCAGCCGGGAAGAAGCTGTTCTTGAGTTGGTTGGTACGGGACCTCAGACTTTTGTATCTTTTTCCCAATGGAAGAAGATGGAAAAGAGGAGTGTGTGGGGTCCCCTTGTAATTGACTCTTCCGCCCTGGGAAAAAGCTTCTGACTACCCATATTGGCCATGCTAAATTGCCCCTTAGCGTCAGGGGGACTAGCTAGGGTAAATGCAAGGGATTATAGGGATGGGGCATGGGCGGGATGGTGGTCGGTTGCAAACTCGATGGGCTGAATGGCCTCCTTCTTGTGCTGCAGGAATTCTATGATTCTGTGATTGATCCCTCAGCCCAGACACATCTCTGGTAGAAAATTATAGCCCTCCACCCTTGAGTTCTAGTGCATTAAACATGAGTTTCCTTCAGTGGCTGAGAGTCTCTCTTCATAATCCTTACTTTTTTCAAGTCCGGTGGGGAAGTGAAGACATTTATTTGATGTCTTCTTGCCTCATGTTGAACTACTTTTTTTTTCAAAGTCCAGCCTCACTGATCTCCACTCTGCATTCTCTGTTCCTTTGTTCCAAATATTCTCGTAGCAACAGCGTAACTTGCATTAAAAATTGAAAAGCTTCTTCTATCGCTGTTTGAGAAATATTGCACGTGCAATATGTCCTGAAGCCTAAAAGTTTTGTACTTTAGCAAGTTTTGTATTGACATGTAGTTACACAAATTCAGTCATCCAAATTCCTGGTACAATAGTCAGGGAGTACATAGAACATAGAACATTACAGCGCAGTAAAGGCCCTTTGGCCCTCGATGTTGCGCCGACCAGTGGAACCAATCTAATGACCCTCTAACCTAAACTATTCCAATGTTATCCACATGCCTATCCACTGACCGTTTGAACGCCCTTAAAGTTGGCGAGTCCACAAGTGCTGCAGGCAGGGCATTCCACGCCCTTACTACCCTCTGAGTAAAGAACCTACCTCTGACACAGCGAGGGGAATTGAATATAAAAGTAGGGAGGTCTTGCTGCAGCTGTATAGGGCATTGGTGAGGCCGCAGCTGGAGTACTGTGTGCAGTTTTGGGCGCCGCACCTGCGCAAGGATATTTTGGCCCTGGAGGGAGTGCAGAGGAGGTTTACTAGGCTGATACCGGAGTTGAGGGGGTTGAGCTATGAGGAGAGGCTGAATAAACTAGGCTTGTACTCGTTAGAGTTTAGAAGAATGAGGGGAGATCTCATTGAGACGTATAAGATGATGAATGGGATGGATAGGATAGAGGTGGAGAGACTCTTCCCGCTCAAAAAAGATAGTAGGACTAGGGGGCACAGCCTCAAGATAAAGGGGAGGCGGTTTAAAATGGAGTTGAGGAGGAACTTCTTCACTCAAAGGGTGGTGAATCTCTGGAATTCTCTGCCCGTTGAAGTGGTGGAGGCTGCGTCGCTAAATATTTTTAAGAAGCGGGTTGATGGGTTTTTGATAAGAGAGGGGATTAAGGGTTATGGGGAGAGGGCGGGAAGGTGGAACTGAGCCACGGCAGATCAGCCATGATCTTATTGAATGGCGGGGCAGGCTCGAAGGGCTAGATGGCCTACTCCTGCTCCTATTTCTTATGTTCTTATGACATCTGTCCTATAATTACCGCCCCTCGATTTAAAGCTACGTCCCCTCGTGTTAGCCGTCACCATCCGAGGTGCATCAGGGGAGCGATGTAATGGTAACAGCGCTGGTCCGGTGCACCGGGCAAATGAACCATGGGGAGGCAAGGATCTCAATTCTCGCCAAGACAGCTGGTAGAATTTTAATTCAGTTTGTAAACAAAAAACAGGTAATTCAAGGCCAGTCTCAGTAATGGCAATCACAAAGTTATGGTCGGTTGCTGTAAAGGTCCATCTGGTAGTTCTTTAGGGGACGTCATTACCAGGACTGACCGGCATGTGACTCCAGACCCAAAAGTGGTCAACTTTTCATCACCCTCCAGAACGTCTGAGTGAGCCACTCAGTTCAGGGGTAATTAGGGATTGACAATAAGTACGGGCCCTGGCAACAACGCCCACAGCCAACGAAAGAATGAAAAATAATGTCAGGTATCAGAGTTTGAGTTGTAAAGAATCATAGAATCCCTGCAATGCAGAAGGAGGCCATTCAGCCCATCGAGTCTGCACTGAATAGTGTGGAGGAGCAGAGGGATCTAGGTGTATGTGTACATAGATCCCTGAAAGTTGGGAATCAAGTAGATAAGGTTGTTAAGAAGCCATACGGTGTCTTGGCGTTTATTGGTAGGGGGAATTGAATTTAGGAGTCGCAGCGTCATGATGCAACTGTACACAACTCTGGTGCGGCCACACTTGGAGTTTTGTGTGCAGTTCTGGTCCCCACATTACAGGAAGGATGTAGAGGCTTTGGAGAGGGTGCAGAGGAGGTTTACCAGGATGTTGCCTGGTATGGAGGGGAGATCCTATGAGGAGAGACTGAGAGATTTGGGGTTGTTTTCGCTGGAAAGAAGGTGGCTAAGAGGGGATCTCATTGAAACATATAAGATGATTAGAGGTTTAGACAGGGTAGATAGTGATAGCCTTTTTCCTAGGATGGAGAAAGCTAGCACGAGGGGGCACGACTTTAAATTAAGGGAGGGTAGTTATAGGACTGATGTCAGGGGTAGGTTCTTTACCCAGAGGGTGGTGAGGGATTGGAATGCCCTGCCAGCTGCAGTTGTAAATGCACCTAGTTTGGGGGCGTTTAAGAGATCTGTGGATAGGTTTATGGAAGAAAAGGGATTGGTTTAGGCTAGTGGGTCATTGTTTTGTAACTGGTCGGCGCAACATCGTGGGCCGAAGGGCCTGTTCTGCGCTGTAATGTTCTATGTTCTATGAAGGAGGCCATTCGGCCCACCGAATCCCGCCCTATCCCCCATAACCCATGTATTCACCCTGCTAATCCCATGACATTAGGGTCAATTTCCCACGGCCAATCAACCTGATCAGCACATCTTTTGGAACTGTGGGACGCACTCAGTAAGAAGTCTCACAACACCAGGTTAAAGTCCGACAGGTTTATTTGTCAGCACCAGCCCACTAGCTGTGGGAGGAAACAAGAGGAAATCTACACAGACAAAGGGCAGAATGTGCAAAATCCACACGAAAAGTGACCTGAGGCCGGAATTGAACCCAGGTCCCTGGCACTCCGAGGCTAACAATCGCGCCACCGTGGATTTTTAGTGGGTCTTTTTCTTCTTGCATCTTCCTCTGTTAATTTGTGGAGAAGTTCTGATGGCAGCAACTGTGTGTAATGACTGAGCAAACTTAAGAAGTGTTGTTTTTGAGATGAGTTATTTTGAAATGTGATCGTTTTATTCCTATTAAGTCATTCGTTAATGCGCTCCAAAGTGTGGCAAAGATGCCCGATTGCCTCTTGATGTGTAGGTTATGAGCAGCACTGTCAGGTAGCTAATGTGGCTTCACGCTTTCAGATCTCAACACTTCAAAGTCTCAGCTAGTTTTCTCTACGGAGCGAGGCTCTGCAGTGGAAGAGCCAGCCTCAGATATGGAAACTTCAAAGTTTTCCTTCCATTCCTCTGCGGATTTGACGCGGCAGGGAGGAAAAAGATGAAAAGTTGTCGGATTTACTATGCAACGTCTCAAATTAACGTTCGCAGTTCACAAGTCGGTTCTTAAACTTGCCAACTTTGGCGCTGGCGCTCCACAGATGAAGAAGGAAGGTTGGGTCTGTCTTCTCCGCATTTTAACTCCTCGAGGGCAGGAATCTCTCGGTTAACAATCTCCCTTTCAAGCCCGAGTTCATTCACATTTCAAATCCGAGCAGAGATTATTTTTTTTTACCATCTCGTTCCTCCTACGCGGCGCCAGGGACGCGGGTTCGTTTCCTGACTTGGGTGACTGTTTGCACAGAATCTGCACATTCTCCCCGTGTCTGTATGGGTTTCTCCCCGGTTTCCCCCCCACAGTCCAAAAGATGTGCTACATTCACCCTCGGTGTACCCGAACAGCGCCGGAGTGTGACGACTAGGGGATTTTCACAGTATCTTCATTGCAGTGTTAATGTAAGCCTACTTGTGACACTAATACTTAAAACAGGGTATTGGAGACAGGTCAGGGAGGAGTCAGCAACCCTTAAAGTCTATTTATTTGTCACAACGTTAAGGTTTACATTAACACTGCAATGAAGTTTCTGTGAATTTCCCCTAGTCGTCACATTCTCCCGCCTGTTCGGGTCAACGCACCGAACCAGCACATCATTCAGAATGTGGGAGAAACCAGAGCAACCTGGAGGAAGCCCACGCAGACATGGGGAGAACATGCAAACTCCACACAGATAGTGGCCCAAGTCATAGAACCCTACAGTGCAGAAACAGGCCCTTCGGCCCATCGAGTCTGCACCGAACACAATCCCACCCAGACCCTATCCCCATATCCCTACACATTTACCTGCTAATCCCTTTAACCTACACATCCCAGGACACTAAGGGGCAATTTTAGCATAGCCAATGAACCTAACCCGCACATCTTTGGACTGTGGGAGGAAACCGGAGCACCCGGAGAAAACCCACGCAGACACGAGGAGAATGTGCAAACTCCACACAGGCGGTGACCCGAGCCGGGAATCGAACCCAGGACCCTGGAGCTGTGAAGCAGCAGTGCTAACCACTGTGCTACCGTGCCGCCCAAAAAGTCGGGGATTGAACCCGGGTCCCTGGCGCTGTGGGGCAGCAGTGTTAACCATTGTGCCACTGTGCCACCCATAACCTTTGCATTGGCCAAACCTTTCCCTGTTTCTGTCTCCTACGTTCAAACCGGCTCACCCCACATTTTCTCCACCCGCCTCGTGTCCTCATCGTTTTACAAAGACGGCACCTTGTAACCTCCCTCACTCCAAACCATTCTCCCGCAAGACCTCACCTCTGTGGATCTCTTCAGATCCCTCAGCCGCCGTCCCTCCCTCCACCCTACTCCCCTCCACCCCTAATCCTCCGACTGTCCACCGCCTATCAAAATCCCAGTTTCTTCCTGTTCCGGGAAACTGTCTTCGTTGCAACTCGCTGGAGTGGGCCAAGATTAATCTGAGAATCATGCAGAAGAGGAGTCCATTTGGCCCATCGTGCCTGTGCTGGCACTTCGAAAGGGCTATCCGATTAGCGGAGTCCCCCTGCGAATGGGATGCTGGCCTTCATAGCGAAGGGGATTGAATATAAAAGTAGGGAGGTCTTGCTACAGCTGTATAGGGCATTGGTGAGGCCGCAGCTGGAGTACTGTGTGCAGTTTTGGGCGCCGCACCTGCGCAAGGATATTTTGGCCCTGGAGGGAGTGCAGAGGAGGTTTACTAGGCTGATACCGGAGTTGAGGGGATTGAGCTATGAGGAGAGGCTGAATAAACTAGGCTTGTACTCGTTAGAGTTTAGAAGAATGAGGGGAGATCTCATTGAGACGTATAAGATGATGAATGGGATGGATAGGATAGAGGTGGAGAGACTCTTCCCGCTCAAAAAAGACAGTAGGACTAGAGGGCACAGCCTCAAGATAAAGGGGGGGCGGTTTAGAACAGAGTTGAGGAGGAACTTCTTCACTCAAAGGGTGGTGAATCTCTGGAATTCTCTGCCCGTTGAAGTGGTGGAGGCTGCCTCGCTAAATATTTTTAAGAAACGGGTTGATGGGTTTTTGATAAGAGAAGGGATTAAGGGTTATGGGGAGAGGGCGGGAAGGTGGAGCTGAGTCACGACAGATCAGCCATGATCTTATTGAATGGCGGGGCAGGCTCGAAGGGCCAGATGGCCTACTCCTGCTCCTATTTCTTATGTTTTTATGTTCTTTCCCCACAACCCAGTAATTATTCTCCATTTCCAGCTGTTATCCAATTTCCCTGCCACCGTTAACTCTGCTTCCACTATTAGTTAAAACAGTGGACACTGGATCATAACAACTCGCTGTGTTAAATAAACTCTCCTCACTCCTGTCTGTGAATGATCTTACGTCTGGCCCACTCGCCAGTTTTTCCTTCTTGACTCTGCAACCCAGTGCCTGGGCTCTGAGCAACCTAATCCCAGCTTCTCCGTGTAACTACATCCCTCGTGCCATCATCTGAGCAAATCTGTCCTGCACCCTCTCCAAGACTGAGGGCTGGATTCTCCAGCCCTTCCCACTGATGGAATTTTCCAGTCCCACCGGCAGTGACCCCAACCTCTTTCAGCACTGTAGGGTTTCTATGTTTCTAACCAGCCTGCCTTCGGACTGTGGGATGAAACCCATGCAGACATGAGGAGAACGTGCAGACTCCATATAGACAGTTACCCAAGCCGGGAATCGAGCCCGGGTCCCTGGCACTGTGAGGCGGCCGTGCTAACCAGTGTGCCACCATGCCACCCTGCGTACATCCTGTCTCCCCCACTCTTCAACCCTCCCTTTTCATGGAGCCCAGATTCATAGGTTATCAAAATGAGATAGTCAACAACAAATGCAATAAGGAATGTAGGAGCAACTTCCACGTGGAAACTAGTGAGAATGTAGAACCCAATGCCACATGGAGTGGTCGGGTTGAAGAGCAGAGTTGTGTCGAAGAGGAACCTAGATAAATAAGAAAGGGAGAAAGGGATAGTTAGAGTGGTTAATGCTGCTGCCTCACAACACCCAGGGACCCGGGTTCGATTCCTGCCTCGGGTCACTGCCTGTGTGGAGTCTGCACAATCCCCCCGTGTCTGCGTGGGTTTCCTCCGGGTGCTCCGGTCTCCTCCCACCATCCAAAGATGTGCGGGTTAGGTTAATCGGCCGTGCTAAAAATTGCCCCTTGGTGTCCTGAATTGCGTAGGTTAGAGGGTAAATGCGGGGGCAGGGGCCGGGTGGGATTGTGGTCGGTGCAGACTCGATGGGCCGAATGGCCTCTTTCTGTCCTGCCGGGTTTCTATGACATATTTCTATGATATCTGTGATAAATCCCTGGGGTCACGAGTACAGGGTCTGGGTGGGATGTGCCACCAGATCAGGCCTGATGGATTGAATTGCCTGCATCGGCAGGGATTCCATCATTCCGATCAGGTTAAGCGGTGAGACCTGTATGGAACATAAACACCGGCTTAGATTGGATGGGCACTTTATACCCACTCGGACATCTCACGAAACTTCCTTCTCAGGCTCCTGTTGTAATTCCCGTTTAACAGCTCCGGGTTCTTTCGCCTATTTTCCTGCCGACACGAAGCTTTCCGACATAGTTGGGTGGATTAGTAAATTTGCTGATGACACCAAAGTCGGAGGTGTGGTAGATAGTGAGGAAGGGTGTCTTAGTCTACAGGGAGACTTGGACAAGTTGCAGAGCTGGGCCGAGAGGTGGAGGATGGGGTTTAATGCGGAAAAGTGTGAGGTAATTCACTTTGGCAGGAATAACGGATGTGTAGAGTATAGGGCTAACGGTAGGACTCTGAATAGTGTGGATGAACACAGGGATGTATGTGTACATAGATCCCTGAAAGTTGGGAATCAAGTAGATAGGGTTGTTAGGAAGGCACACGATGTCTTGGCGTTTATTGGTAGGGGGATTGAATTTAGGAGCCGCAGCGTCATGTTGCAACTGTACAAAACTCTGGTGCGGCCGCACTTGGATTATTGTGTGCAGTTCTGGTCCCCACATTACAGGAAGGATGTGGAGGCTTTGGAGAGGGTGCAGAGGAGGTTTACTAGGATGTTGCCTGGTATGGAGGGGAGGTCCTATGAGGAGAGACTGAGGGATTTGGGGTTGTTTTCGTTGGAAAGAAGGCGGCTAAGAGGGGACCTTATTGAAACATATAAGATGATTAGAGGTTTAGATAGGGTGGATATTGATAGCCCTTTTCCTCGGATGGAGAAAGCTAGCACGAGGGGGCATGGCTTTAAATTAAGGGGTGGTAGTTATAGGACGGATGTCAGGGGTAGGTTCTTTACCCAGAGGGTGGTGAGGGACTGGAATGCCCTGCCAGCTGCAGTTGTAAATGCACCTAGTTTGGGGGCGTTTAAGAGATCCGTGGATAGGTTTATGGATGGAAAGGGTTTGGTTTAGGTTAGAGGGTCATTGCTTTTTAACTGGTCGGCGCAAAATCGTGGGCCGAAGGGCCTGTTCTGCGCTGTAATGTTCTATGTTCTATGTTCTATAGCTGGGCGAAACAGTGAGCCGATAAACCAACAAGCTCTGCCAAGGCAGAAAGTCAACAGGCTCCCCACCCCCATCTGCAAAGGCTGGCATTAGTGACTCAAATCTCTTGCACGCAAAATGCACTTGGATTTCAGATTTAAAGAAGGGGGGAAAAGAAAATTTCTTTTCAGGGGGAGTGGCAGCTGGCGCTGCGATTGATGTGTTTTTTTTCCCTGTATTTTCTGCTATCAGGGAATTTGACGGACAGTGAAGATCAGAAACGTAGCAATTCTCAGGAAATGAATTAAGTGCGCGGGGAGAGAGAGACAGAGAGAAAGGAGCCTGAGAGGACTGATTATATTCAGGGTATTGATTTGAGACAATCGCAGCATAAAAATTGAAATGGCTTTCGCACGTACAGGGCCATAAGAGGCACTTTCCTTCTCGCTAAAAGGCTCAGTTGCCACGGCAACCAAGAGGCCTTGAATCTGACGGTGCAAGGTTTGATCGGGAGCCTGAGACCATTTTATTTCTTTGGTTGCCTTTCCCACTTGAACCGTCCCCCTCCTACCTGCCTCTCCATTTTTGTTTCCGTTCTAAAGATTCACCCTCTACCGCGATTCCCTGAGGTGGAGATGCCGGCCTTGGACTGGAGCCGGGCTCAGTCACAAGTCTCACGCAACACCAGGTTAAAGTCCAACAGGTCTGTTTGACAGCGCGAGCTTTCGGAGCGCTGTCCCTTCACCGGGTGATGAAGGAGCGGTGCTCCAAAAGCGCGTGCTACCAGATTAAACCTGTTGGGACTGTTACCCAGTGTGGTGAGGCTACCTACTGTCCCTACTCAGGTACAAAGAACAAAGAACAACACAGCACAGGAAACAGGCCCCTCGGCCCAACGAGCCTGCGCGCCCATTTTAACACTCAGTGAGTGCCTCACTCCAATCCTCCTTCTACCTTTGCCTACACCTCTTGGACTCTACAGTAAAGGGGTGTAAATTTAGAGAATTATATGTGCGCCAGATTAAGGGAGATCTAATTTAGGGACAATTTGTTAACACCAATCAGCCTAAGAGCCCGTTTTTTGGGATGTGGGAGGAAACCAGAGCACCCGGAGAAAACCCACGCACGCACGGGGAGAATGCGCAAACTCCCGCAGACACCGACCCAAGCCGGAGATCCGACCTGGATCCCTGTACAAAGAACAACACAGCACGGGAAACAGGCCCTTCGGCCCAACGAGCCCGTGCCGCCGTCCCGTTGTCTCAGTGACCTATTCGTGATTTTAGTCTACACCTAATGTGCGAGGATCAGGGAGGTCCAATATAGGGACAATTTGTTACCCAATCAATCAGCCTAAAAGCACATCTTTGGGATGTGGGAGGAAACCGGAGCACCCGGAGGAAACCCACGGCAAACAGTGATAGTCACTGAGCTGGTGGTGTTGCCCGTCAGTTGGTCCAGTTGAAGCGTACGGATCTCACCTTTCTCTTGCTGTCTCATTCTCATGCGAAGGGAAGTTGTGAGTCGCACCATCCTGAACAGAAGCGGAACGTAGTGTGTCACGGGAGAAGATGCGATGAGTCTCGGTTCCAACCCAACCGGCGAAATACTGCCTTTGACAGCCTCAGGACAGCCCAGAGAGGTCAGCAACAGCTTAAGAACATAAGAACAGAAGAAATAGGAGCAGGAGTAGGGCCATCTAGCCCTTCGAGCCTGCCCCGCCATTCAATAAGATCATGGCTGATCTGAAGTGGATCAGTTCCACTTTCCCGCCCTCTCCCCATAACCCTTAATTCCCTTTGTCTATCAGAAGCCTATCTACCCGTGACTTAAAAATATTTAGCGAGGCAGCCTCCACCACTTCAACGGGCAGAGAATTCCAGAGATTCACCACCCTTTGAGTGAAGAAGTTCCTCCTCAACTCTGATCTAAACTGGCCCCCCTTATCTTGAGGCTGCGCCCTCTAGTCCTGCTTTCCTTTCTAAGCGAGAAGAATCTCTCTACCTCTACCCTATCCACCCCCTTCATTATGTTATACGTCTCTATAAGATCCCCTCTCATCCTTGTAAACTCCAACGAGTACAGACCTAGTCTATTTAACTGACTAACTTAAACTTACTTAAACCCACTAACTTAAAGTGTGGTAATGCAAGAAAGGGGGTAACCAATTTGTACGCAGCAAACTCCCAGACTGAGATGAGGAGAAACTCAATGGATGGCCAGCAGATGGAGTTCACAAAATCAGAAAGTAGTTCAGGCCAAAACGCTGAGGGCAAAATTTTCCCGTCCCGCCTGCCACGGGAATCGTAGCGGGCGGGACACGGACCATGCAGAGATTTGTTGGACCGAGGTGGAATTTTCCAGTCTTGGGGAGAGCACGGCTGGAAGATCCCTGAATCTTCTCAAGAAGCAGTCAGATATAGCGCTTGAGATGAATTGGCACAAAGGATACGGGGGGGAGCCGGCTCGATATCGGTGCAAGAATAAGGGAGTTAATGCACTGCACCAGGGATGCCGTCTTTCAGGTGAGACATTCAACTAAGGATTTCTCTGCTCTCTTGCAGGATATCATGGGACAATTTCTCCGAAGATGAGGGGAGTTCTCCCCATGTCTTGGTTAATGCACATTGCTAAAACGGGTTACTCAGAAAGTAGTTGAGGCCAAAACGCTGAGGGCAAAATTTTCCCGTCCCGCCTGCAAAATGGAATTTAATGTTGGCAAGTGTGAGGTGGTCCACTTTGGTAGGAAGAATGGTAGGAAGGACTGTTACTTACGGGGCGAAAAACTGCAGCAGGCGACGGTGCAGAGGGACCTCGGGGTCCTTGTGCATGAGTCGCAAAAACCCAGCTTGCAGGTGCAGCAGGTGGTCAGGAAGGCGAATGGGATGCTGGCCTTCATAGCGAAGGGGATTGAATATAAAAGTAGGGAGGTCTTGCTGCAGCTGTATAGGGCATTGGTGAGGCCGCAGCTGGAGTACTGTGTGCAGTTTTGGGCGCCGCACCTGCGCAAGGATATTTTGGCCTTGGAGGGAGTGCAGAGGAGGTTTACTAGGCTGATGCCAGAGTTGAGGGGGTTGAGCTATGAGGAGAGGCTGAATACATTAGACTTGTACTCGTTAGAGTTTAGAAGAATGAGGGGAGATCGCATTGAGACGTATAAGATGATGAATGGGATGGATAGGATAGAGGTGGAGAGACTCTTCCCGCTCAAAAAAGACAGTAGGACTAGGGGGCACAGCCTCAAGATAAAGGGGAGGCGGTTTAGAACGGAGTTGAGGAGGAACTTCTTCACTCAAAGGGTGGTGAATCTCTGGAATTCTCTGCCCGTTGAAGTGGTGGAGGCTGCCTCGCTAAATATTTTTAAGACGCGGGTTGATGGGTTTTTGATAAGAGAGGGGATTAAGGGTTATGGGGAGAGGGCGGGAAAGTGGAACTGAGCAGCGACAGATCAGCCATGATCTTATTGAATGGCGGGGCAGGCTTGTAGGGCTAGTTGGCCTACTCCTGCTCCTATTTCTTATGTTCTTACCTGGTCATTTATTACATTGCTGTCTGTGGGATCTTGCTGGGCACAGAGTGGCTGCTGAGTTTCCTGCCATTGCACCATGGGCTACGCTTCATGCAAGTACATCAATGGTGGTGAGATGCTTTTGAATGCAAAAGGTGACATTTGCCTTTCTTTATCTTTCTTTCCTTCTATCCATAAATCCATAAGATATAGGAGCAGAATTAGGCCATTCAGCCCATTGAGTCTGTTCTGCCATTCAATCACGGCTGAGAAGTTTCTCAACCCCATTCCCCTGCCTTTTCTTAGGATTCATAGAATTCTAGAGTCCCTAGAGCACAAAAGAAAGCCATTCGGCCCATCAGGCCTACACCAACCGCAATTGCACCCAGGCCCTATTCCCATAATCCCACATACGTACCCTGCTAATCCCCTGACACGGGGGTCAATTTAGCACGGCCAATCCACCTAACCTGCACATCTTTGGAACGTAGGAGGAAACCGAAGCACTCAGAGGAATCCCACACAGACATGGGGAGAACGTGCAAACTCCATACAGACAGTGACCCGAGGTCAGAATTGAACCCGGGTCCCTGGCGTTGTGAGGCAGCAGCGGTAACCACTGTGCCACTGTACCACCCTTTCACTTATAATCTTTGATCCCCTTACCAATCAACAACACATCCATCTCTGTCTTAAATGCACTCAGTGACCTGCCCTCCACAGCTTTCTGCGGCAAAGAGTTCCACAGATTCATTAACCTCTGGCTGAAGAAATTCCTCCTCATTTCAGTTCTAAAGGGTCATCTCTTTACTCTGAGGCTGTGCCCTCGGATCTTAGTCTCTCCTACCATGGAAATATCTTCCCCACGTCCATTCTGTCCAGGTCTCTATCTGTCGACCTTTATCCCCTCTTCACTGAATCGCACTGACCCCCTGTGCCACCCAAACCTTCAACCTCTGTCCCTCCAGAACCACCTCCAACCCACTCAGCCCCTGTTACAATACCTTTTCCTGTTGATGCATTTTGTACCTTCATGTGTTTCATTCTGAAATAAAAGTTCTACTTTGATTTGTACCTCACCGCAGCAATTTTCCTGGATTCATTTCAACAACTTAGATCCAGCAAAGCCCGCATCTCAATCAAAATTTCTGTTACCGAGCATCATCTCGGTTACTTGGCTCTCAAGGTCAGTAATAGCCTTCCCTGCATTCCGGGGGTGGCTGTGGGAAAAAGACGTAAGTTAAGCTTTTGAAT
Source organism: Prionace glauca (assembly GCA_037974335.1). Taxonomy (NCBI): domain Eukaryota; kingdom Metazoa; phylum Chordata; class Chondrichthyes; order Carcharhiniformes; family Carcharhinidae; genus Prionace; species Prionace glauca. The sequence goes on along the minus strand of CM075723.1, from coordinate 150,256,458 downwards.
CTGTCGCGCTTTCAGCTGACCGTTTTGTATGAGAGCTTTTCCTCTCTTAATATCTTCAGTCCTGCTTTAAACCTGGACTTGTAACCTTGATCGTTCTTTGTCTGCAAGCGATGAATTGAAGGCCAGTGAGAGAAAGGGAGGGGGAGTGATCCAGTGGTGACAGCTTTTACAGAATCATAGCCCAGAAAGAGGCCCTTCGGCCCATCGAGTCCACACCGACCACAATCCCAACCAGGCCCTATCCCCATAGTCTCACTCATTTACCCTGACACGAAGGGGCAATTAGCATGGCCAATCCACCTAATCCGCATATCTTTGGGAGGAAACCAGAGCGCCCGGTGGAAACCCACGCAGACACAGGGAGAATGTGCAAACTCCACACAGACAGTGACGCGAGACCAGAATTGAACCCGGGTCCCTGGCGCTGTGAGGTAGCAGCGCTAACCGCTGTGCCACCCGTATGTAACGGCTGACTCAGGCTCTGCATCTCTTTGGATGCATTTCTTCAACACTTTATGAATATAGCAGCTAACTATGACCTTCCTGGATCTCTGCGCTCCTCCTAGTACCTTGTACTCTGAGTGTTGGATAGGAAAGAGACAGGGCAGGACTGATGAACTACAATTGGACGGCACTTCCGTAAGAGCTGTTTCAAAATTCATTGATAATATCTAAGAAAATAAAAAGCAAGGCCTTGTAGAGGAGGTGAAAAGACTTCATCACAGTGTTTATCTCCAGCTGCCTGGGCTCGATATTCCCTCCCTCCTATCATAAGTGTCAGAAGAACTAGGTGTAGAACGTGGCAATATGCTGATGTTTAAGTCAAATGAATGTTGTTTCATGCACATCGGTGGGGCCAGGATAGAATAGATGGGAGATAACAATACTGAAAGGTTATAAGAACATAAGAAATAGGAGCAGGAGTAGGCCATCTGGCCCTTCGAGCCTGCCCCGCCATTCAATAAGATCATGGCTGATCTGTCGTGGCTCAGTTCCACCTTCCCGCCCTCTCCCCATAACCCTTAATCCCATTGGTCACACTGAAGGTTCATGACCAATGAGGAGAAACTGTCAGTAAATCTGACAAGGTGTTGGGTTAGAACAAAGAGCAAAGAACAACCCAGCACGGGAAACAGGCCCTTCAGCCCAACGAGCCCGCGCCGCCACATCACCCTACACCTATTCTACCCTGCGTGTCGACGAATGGAAACCCCTAACTTAGCCAGATTCAGGGGAGAATAGTGTCAATTTGATAAAACCAATCAGCCTAAGAGCACATCTTTGGGGTGTGGGAGGAAACCGGAGCGCCCGGAGGAAACCCACGCATCCACAGGGAGAATGCGCAAACTCCCACGGACACAGGCCCAAATCCATGTATCTGCACAGCCAGCAGTGCTAGTCACTGAGCTGTTGCGGCGCCCGTCTACCGGTCCAGGATCAAGCACACACACCGACACGAAGTACTAGGCCACTCCCAGAACCTCCAGGAGCAGCCCACGCACGACCCACCGTGTGCATGCCCCTCGTTTGACAACGAGGTGGACCTCCACCTGCAGAATAAAAAGACAAAAACGTTAACATACAAGTCTGCATGGGTTGTACGACTAAAACCACTGAGTATAAATCAAAGGAGAGACTCTATATCTATAGCAGCCATCACCATACCTGGAGCTTTGATCCCCACACGCTGGGTGACATTGTGACCATGGGAAAGGTCTAGAGGAAAGCTACAAGTTCCTTGCTTAAGGAACCTCGCTACTCATAAAATCCCTTCCGTACAGAAGGAGGCACTTTGACCCATTGAGTCTGCACTGACTCTGCGAGGGATCATTTTACCCAGGCCCACTCCCTATCCCATTCCCTTAATCCCACACATTTATCCCACTAATCTCTTTAACCTACACATCTTTGGACACCAAGAGAGAATTTACCATGGCCAATCCACCTAACTTGCACATCTTTGGAGTCTGGGAGAAAACCGGAGCAACCGGACAAAACCCATGCAGACATGGGGAGAATGTGCAAACTCCATGCAGACAGTGATCCAAGACTGGAATCGAACCTTGGTCCCTGGCGCTGTGAGGCAGCAGTACTAACCACTGTGCCACTGTGCCACCTTTATATAAAGATATATAAATATATTGTTTCTTTACTTCCTACTTTCCTTCCATCCTGGATGGCTCTGAAATGATTTGATTTGTTAAGAAGGGGGAGAATGTTGAGTTTGGACTGTCTACAAAGGCTGACTATTGGAGAACTATAAATCAGTTAACACCCTCTGAACAAATGAAGTAGTAAATAACAGGGGTTTCAAATTGGGAGGGGCTGATAGATTACTGGCTACGATAGAACCCAACATTTGTTAATTGATTCTCTTCTTCATGAACTGCTTTTACCCTCTTGAGGTTTGACATGCGTGCAATGAATTCCATGTGTCCCAAATGCACAGGTATATATTTTTTCCCAGGTAGGCTGTGTGAATGTCTACTTTGAACACTGTGATATATCAAGGGCAACTTGATGTGGCTTTAAATACTTTATTATTAAAGAAGAACAATATATTTTTAAAGATTATTTATTAGTGTCACAAGTAGGTTTACATTTACATTGCAATGCAATTACTGTGAAATCGCCTAGTGGCCTCACTCCAGCTACACTGAGGGAGAGTTTAGCATGGCCAATGCACCCTAACCAGCTTGTCCTTCAGACTGCGAGAGGAAACCGGAGCACCCGGAGGAAATCTATACTGACACCATGTCGAAGGTGAACCACTCCTGGAGCAGCATGGTAGCACAATGATTAACACTGCTGCTCCCCAGCCTCAGGGAGCTGGGTTCGATTCACGCTTGGGTCACTACGTGTGGGTGGAGTCTGCACATTCTCCCAGTGTCTGCGTGAGTTTCCTCCAAGTACTCCAGTTTCCTCCCACAGTCTGAAAGACGCGCTGGTTAGGGCGCATTAAACAAGTGCCGGACTGTGGCGGCTAGGGGAATTTCACAGTAACTTCATTGCAGTGTTAATGTAAGCCTTACTTGCGACTAACAAAAATAAACTACTATTTTAAGCCAGGAATTGAACCCGGGTTCCTGGCGCTGTGAAGCAGCTGTACAAATCCATTGTGAGATGCAATAAGGTCAGACTAGATTGCAATGCGACTGCTCTACACGACTCCAACTCCGAGTCCTTCCTCGAACCGTGGTCCGCACGCTCCAGGTGATTGGCCCAGCTTCCCACTGGGACGATCCATAGGGTCCTCGTAGATCACGTGACCCTCAGGAAACACCACCCCCAACCCCCATCCCCCCCACCACTAAAGGGCCACACTACCACAGACACAAAACCTTGGCTTGCACTTTCAGTTGTTCAGCTGGGGGTGGGAACGGCGTAGGGAGATGATGGTGGAGTGGTGCGGAGAACTGACCCTGTCACTAAACTAACAACAGGCCGAGACAGAGAGAGAGAGAGAGAGACAGAGACAGAGAGAGTGGCATCACCCACAGAGGAGGAGACTTTGCCACAGCAGCACTCGGGAGTTTCATTAACAACAGAGCCCCGGGCAGGGTCTGGCAGTGAATGGAATGAGAAGTGAGAACCTTAATGACCAAACGCACTCATTAGAGTCAAATAAATATTTTACCTTCTGCCAATTACAGGGCAGTGGTGGAAGCTGTGGCTCTGATTCGGATGCAGGGATTATTCCCGTGTAGAATTCCAATTTGTGTGCAGTGAAACACTGGGGGATTGGGGAATATGAGCCACACTGGAGTGTTTTACAGGTGAGGTGACATTTACATCATGGGAAAGACTCAATCGTTCTCTCACAGGAACACAACAGGGGAGCTGGAAGGAAAGGATTAAAGTACCCCCACCACCACCCACACCCAAACCTCCCACCCAGCTTTGTCCAAAGCTACAAATCTATTCAGACCCTTTCTGAGGAAAGCCCCTCTAGAATGGCACAGTGGTTAGGGAGAGGGCGGGAAGGTGGAGCTGAGCCACGACAGATCGGCCATGATCTTATTGAATGGCGGGAAGGCTCGAAGGGCCAGATGGCCTACTCCTGCTCCTATTTCTTATGTTCTTATGTACTGCCTCATAGAACTGGGTTCAATTCGTGGTTTGTGTCACTGTCTGCGCGGAGTTTGCACATTCTCCCCGTGTCTGCGTGGGTTTCCTCTGGGTACTCCAGTTTCCTCCCACAGTCCGAAAGATGTGCTGGTTAGGTAGATTGGCCGTGCTAAATTCCCCCTCGATGTACATAAGAACATAAGAAATAGGAGCAGGAGTAGGCCATCTGGCCCTTCGAGCCTGCCCCGCCATTCAATAAGATCATGGCTGATCTGTCATGGCTCAGTTCCACCTTCCCGCCCTCTCCCCATAACCCTTAATCCCTTCTCTTATCAAAAACCCATCAACCCGTTTCTTAAAAATATTTAGCGAGGCAGCCTCCACCACCTCAACGGGCAAAGAATTCCAGAGATTCACCACCCTTTGAGTGAAGAAGTTCCTCCTCAACTCTGTTCTAAACCGCCTCCCCTTTATCTTGAGGCTGTGCCCCCTAGTCCTACGGTCTATTTTGAGCGGGAAAAGTCTCTCGACCTCTATCCTATCCATCCCATTCATCATCTTATACGTCTCAATGAGATCTCCCCTCATTCTTCTAAACTCTAACGAGTAGAAGCCTAGTTTATTCAGCCTCTCCTCGTAGCTCAACCCCCTCAACTCCGGTATCAGCCGAGTAAACCTCCTCTGCACTCCCTCCAGGGCCAAAATATCCTTGCGCAGGTGCGGCGCCCAAAACCGCACACAGTATTCCAGCTGCGGCCTCAGCACAGGCACCAGAATGTGGCGACTAGGGAATTTTCACAGCAGCTTAATTGCAGCGTTAACGTATGCCTACTTGTGGCTAAAAAAATAAATAAACTCTAAACATTGTCATGATCTTCATATCACACTTCCTTAGAATCCTTACAGTGCAGAAGGAGCCCTTTCGGTCCATCGAGTCAGTACACACTCTTTGATGGAGCATTGTACCCAGACCCCCAGACAGTGACCCGAACCGGGAATCGAACCTGGGTCCCCTGTGTGGCGACAGTGCTAACCGTGGTGCTGTCATTAGGAAGTCATGGCAGAGTCGCTGGAGAAGGAACAAAAAACAAGGATGATGCCAGAACTGACAGCAATGAAGTGGATTTCCTTTTCACTAGAAAAGAGAGGACTGATAGAGGCGACCTGATAGAGATTATTACGATTGCTGAAGAGGTTCGGAAGAGGAGGCGGAGAGGATATTTCCACTGGTGGGGAGGCCAGAACCAGAGGCCAAAACACTGTGTGATTTCAAAAAGAAATTAGATACAGCTCTCAGGGCTAAGGGGATCAAGGGATCTTTTCTTAAGGGATTTTTTTAAGGGATCTTTAAAGGAGTCTTTTTCAGGTTGGCGGCCGGTGACTAGTGGTGTGCATTAGTTCCACAAATATCCGCTAACGATTTAGAACAAGGGACTGAAGGTACTATTGCTATGTTTGCAGATGATGTAAAGATATAGAACATAGGACACTACAGCACAAACAGGCCCTTCGGCCCACAAGTTGCGCCGTTCATATCCCTACCTACCAAGCCATAGAACTATCTGCAACTCCCAATCCCATTAAATCCCATGTACTCATCCTGAAATCTTTTAAAAGGCCCCAGCGGGTTCGCCTCTACCACCACCGACGGCAACCGATTCCACTCACTCACCACCCTCTGAGTGAGAAACTTACCCCTAAACATCTCCTCTGTACCTGCTCCCCAGCACCTTCAACCTTTGTAGAGGGCGGGTAGTATTGAGGAAACAGAGGGGCTGCAGAAGGTCTTGGACAGGTTAGGAGAGCAGGCAAAGAAGTGGCAGATGGAATACAGTGTGGAAAAGTGTGAGGTTATGCGCTTTGGAAGGAGGAATGGAGGCACAGACTATTTTCTAAATGGGAAAATGCTTAGGAAATCAGAAGCACAAAGGGGCTTGGGAGTCAATGTTCAAGGCTCTCTTAAGGTTAATGTGCAGATTCAGTCGGCAGTGAGGAAGGCAAATGCAATGTTAACATTCATGTTGAGAGGGCTAGAATACAAGAGCAGGGATGGACTTCTGAGGTTGTATAAGGCTCTGGTCAGATCCCATCTGGAGTATTGTGAGCAATTTTAGGCCCCATATCTAAGGAAGGATGTGTTGGCCTTGGAAAGAATCCAGAGGAGGTTCACAAGAATGATCCCTGGAATGAAGAGCTTGTGGCATGAGGAATGGTTGAGAACTCTGGGTCTGAATTCATTGGAGTTTAGAAGAATGAAGGGGGGACCATATTGAAACTTACGGGATACTGTGAGGTCTGGATAGCGTGGAAGTGGAGGGGATGTTTCCGCTAGTAGGAAAATCTACCACCAGGGGGCACAATCTCAGGCTAAAGGTAGCACAGTGGTTAGCACTGCTGCTTCACAGCTCCAGGGTCCTGGGTTCGATTCCCGGCTCGGGTCACTGCCTGTGTGGAGTTTGCACATTCTCCTCGTGTCTGCGTGGGTTTTCTCCGGGTGCTCCGGTTTCCTCCCACAGTCCAAAGATGTGCGGGTTAGGTTCATTGGCTATGCTAAAATTGCCCCTTAGTGTCCTGGGATGTGTAGATTAGCAGGTAAAGTGTATAGGGATATGGGGATAGGGTCTGGGTGGGATTGTGTTCGGTGCAGACTCGATGGGCCGAAGGGCCTGTTTCTGCACTGTAGGGTTCTATGCTGGTTCTATGTTCTAACCTTTAAAACAGAGATGTGGAGGAATTTCTTCAGCCAGAGAGTGGGGAATCTGAGGAACCCTTTGTCGCAGAAGGCTGTGAAAGTCACCGAGTGTCTTTAAGACAGAAATAGATGGGTTCTTGATTAATAAGGGGATCTGGAGTTATGGAGAAAAGGCAGGAGAATGGGGATGAGAATAATATCAACCATGATTGAATGGCGGAGCAGTCTCGATGGGCCGAGTGGCCTGATTCTGCTCCTATGTCTTATGATCTTGTGGTACGGGGGAAGTGCGGGGGGGGGGGTCAGGATATTGAATTCAATGATCAGCCATAATCATAATGAATGGAAAAGCCAAAATCTTTCTCCAAACTCAATATCCAAAACATAAATTATCCGGCCATCTCATTGCTGTTTGTGGAATCTTTCTCCGTGCAAACAGATTGTGGTGTTTCCAAGTTATAACAATGACTGTATCTTGTAAAGTAATTAATTGGTTATAAAGCACTTTGGGGACGTTCCAGGGTCCTTAAATTTGCTACAGGACCATAAGTAGGCCATTGGGCCCATCGAATCTGCTCTAGCCTTCAATAAGACCATGACTAATCATAGAATCCTTACAATGCAGAAGGAGGCCATTCGGCCCATTGAGTCTGCACCAACCACAATCCCAGCCAGACCCCACTCTTGTAACCTCATATGTTTACCCTGCAAACCCCATCTGACATTAAGGGTCAATTTAGCATGACCAATCAACCTTATCCACACATCTTTAGACTCTGGGAATAAACCAGAGCCCCCGGAGGAAACCCATGCAGACACGGGGAGAAAATGCAAACTCCACACAGACTGAGAGCCAAGCCCGGAATCGAACCCGGGCCCCTGGCGCCGTGGGGCAGCAGTGCTAACCACTGTGCCACCATGCCACCCACATAATCTCACATGGTAACTCTATGCTCCATTAGTTTAGGTTAGAGGGTCATTAGATTGGTTCCACTGGTCAGCGCAACATCGTGGGCCAAAGGGCCTGTGCTGTGCTGTAATGTTCTATGTTCTATGTTCCATGCTCTATGTTCTATTCTTGCTATACAAATACGAGTCAATTTTTACTCCAGTCTACTTGGATCTGCTCCCTCCTAAATGTGGAATGAAAATCAGGCACTTAATATTTTATTTTTGACTGCAGCCTATTCAGTATTGTTATGTTTTATTGGTACACAGGAGTTTTTTTTCTCACTTGCGAAATGATATTTAATTACTGTTCTCTAGGAGGGCTCCACTTTGACTAACTGTGTTGATTTATTATGATACATTAGAGCTTAAAAGCCACTTCGTATTCTTGCGTGATTGGCAGAGGTCAGCTTGTTTTTGAGAGCCAGGAGTTATCATGCGAGCAGGTTAGCTGAGTAAACATTGCTCTTATATCAAGATAAGTGCAATTAGCATCCAATGTAATTGGAGACAGATTACTGGGTACTTTCACCTTTGACCCGGAAATAAATGGTGAGCTTGGAGATGGGTTGCCCTGCATCTCAGTGTAATTATTCCCATTGTCAGTCAGTGTGGAACTGCGGTAGACATTAGGCTGACTTCAATCCTGATGCAGGCTCATTCCTAAGTCTTTAGTTGGCCCACCTCCTGTTTCATTCCCCGCCCTCTCCTGAAAAAATACACCATGTGTGGCATGGTGGCACAGTGGGTAGCAACGCTGCCTCACACCACCAGGAATCTGGATTCGATTCCGGCCTTCAGCGGAGTTCATGCGCCTTCTCCCTGTGTCTGCGTGGGTTTCCTCCGGGCACCCTGGCTTCCTCCCACACTAAGTTGCCCCTTTGTATCAGGGAGACGAGCTAGGGTAAATGCATGAGATTATGGGGATAGGGCCTGGGTGGAATTGTGCAGACTCGATGGGCTGAATGGCCTCCTTCTGCACTGCAGGGATTCAATGATTGGCTGGCCTTCCCCAAGGGTCAGGATCCAGTGACATTTTAAAATTCTCATTCTTGTTTTCAGATCATTTCATGCTCTTTCCCAATCTCTTTTGCCCCCATCAACCCCCCCCCCCCTCCCTTATGTCTGTAATCTCCAGTTTTACAGCTCATAGAACTTCTACAATACAGAATGGGACCATTCGGCCCATTGAGCCGGCACCCACACCAATTCCACCCAGCCTCTATCCCCGTAAACCTCACATGTTTACCCTGCTAATCCCCTTGACACTAAGGGTCAATTTAGTACGGCCAATCCACCTAACCCACACATCTTTAAGTGTGGGAGGAAGCCGGAGAACATAAGAACATAAGAAATAGGAGCAGGAGTAGGCCATCTGGCCCTTCGAACCTGCCCCGCCATTCAATAAGATCATGGCTGATCTGTCGCGGCTCAGCTCCACATTCCGGCCCTCTCCCCATAACCCTTAATCCCCTCTCTTATCAAAAACCCATCAACCCGCTTCTTAAAAATATTTAGCGAAGCAGCCTCCACCACTTCAACGGGTAGAGAATTCCAGAGATTCACCACCCTTTGAGTGAAGAAGTTCCTCCTCAACTCCGTTCTAAAACACCCCCCCTTTATCTTGAGGCTGTGCCCCCTAGTCCTACTGTCTTTTTTGAGCGGGAAGAGTCTCTCCACCTCTATCCTATCCATCCCATTCATCATCTTATACATCTCAATGAGATCTCCCCTCATCCTTCTAAACTCCCAACGAGTACAAGCCTAGTTCATTCAGCCTCTCCTCATAGCTCAACCCCTTCAACTCCGGTATCAGCCTAGTAAACCTCCTCTGCACTCCCTCCAAGACCAAAATATCTTTGCGCAGGTGCGGCGCCCAAAACTGCACGCAGTACTCCAGCTGCGGCCTCACCAATGCCCTATACAGCTGCAGCAAGACCTCCCTACTTTTATATTCAATCCCCCTCGCTATGAAGGCCAGCATCCCATTTGCCTTCCTGACCACCTGCTGCACCTGCAAGCTGGGTTTTTGCGACTCATGCACAAGGACCCCGAGGTCCCTCTGCACCGTGAGGAAACCCACGCAGACACAAGGAGAATGATCAGACTCCGCACAGTCACCCAAGGCTGGAATCGAACCTGGGTCCTTGGTGCTATGAGACAGCAATGCTAACCACTATGTCACCCAACTCTCCAAGATCTCCTCCTTTTCATGCCTCTTTGCACATCCTCAGTTTCCACCTCTTCACTATTGCTGGTCTTACCTTCAGTTACCCGGAGCCTAAGCTCTGGGACTTGAACCTCTCCACCTCTCCCTCCTCCGAGAAGATGCTCCTTAAAACTTGACGTCTTTGAGCAAGCATTTGGTCAGCCTAATAACTCCTCATATTGTTGGGTTTCGTCAGATGCTCCTGTGAGGGATTGAGAGATTTGAAAGGAAGAATAGAAATGCAAGTTCCTGCGGACCAGCTAAGATCAGGAAATTTAACGTTCTACAAAATTTTTGGTGAAGTTTCTCAGTTGGTGGAATGGGTTGGGAAGCTGAGCCTGGCTGTTTCCTGATATTCTGAAGGGCGGCACGGTAGCACAGTGGGTTAGCACTGCTGCTTCACAGCTCCAGGGTCCTGGGTTCGATTCCCGGCTCGGGTCACTGCCTGTGTGGAGTTTGCGCATTCTCCTCGTGTCTGCGTGGGTTTTCTCCGGGTGCTCTGGTTTCCTCCCACAGTCCAAAGATGTGCGGGTTAGGTTCATTGGCTATGCTAAAAAATTGCCCCTTAGTGTCCTGGGATGTGTAGGTTAGAGGGATTAGCAGGTAAATGTGTAGGGATATGGGGATAGGTTCTGGGTGGGATTGTGTTCGGTGCAGACTCGATGGGCCGAAGGGCCTGTTTCTGCACTGTAGGGTTCTATGTTCTATGTTCTATTCACACGGAGGCAATATAAAGCTGGAGTAACTCTGAGTAAAGCGTACACCAAAACTCTGCCGGTGGCAAATAGGAAGCCCAAGAGAAAGGCTGAGACTTACTGGACATCTCACATGAACACAAGAAATAGACTATCAAATTCAGTATCCTGATTCCCCCCCCTTCCCGTCATACCCCTTGATCCCTTTAGCCCCAGGAGCTATATCTAATATCTTCTTGAAGTCACACAGCATATGGGTCTCAACTATTTTCTGTGGGACTGAATTCCACACATTCACCATTCTCTTTTAAGTTTGCTGACGACTCCACCATAGTGTCAGATCTCAAACAATGACAAGACAGGGTACAGGAAGGAGATGGAGAATCTGGCGAACTGGTGCAGCAACAATAATCTCTCCCTCAATGTCAACAAAATGAAGGAGATTGTCATCGATTTCAGGAAGCGTAATGGAGAACATGCCCCTGTCCACATCAACGGGGGTGAAGTCGAAAGGATCGAATTTTTAGGTGTCCAGATCACCAACAACCTGTCCTGGTCCCCTCACGCCGACACTATAGTTGAGAAAGCCCCACCAACGCCTCCACTTTCTCAGAAGACTAAGGAAATTTGGCATGTCCGCTACGACTCGGGAGTTGCCTACTGCTTCATGTCGTTGGTGTGCTTAAACTGGACCATCTCGAGGGCAACATGACAGCTCAGAGACTATCTCTGTTGCTGTGCGGACACATGGATTTGGGCCTGTGTCCGTGGGAGTTTGCGCATTCTCCCCGTGGTTGTGTGGGTTTCCTCCGGGTGCTCCGGTTTCCTCCCACACCCCAAAAATGTGCTTTTAGGCTGATTGATTGGGTAACAAATTGTCCCTGTATTGGACCTCCCTGATCCTCGCACATTAGACGTAGACGAAAATCATGAATAGGTCACTGACCATGGGACGGCGGCGCGGGCTCGTTGGGCCGAAGGGCCTGTTTCCCGTGCTGTGTTGTTCTTTGTTCTTTGACTCACACCAACTTTGACAGATGCAGCGTAGAAAGCATTCTTTCCTGTTGTATCACAGTTTGGTATGGGCTCCTGCTGTGCCCAAAACAGCAAGGAACTAACAAAGGTCATGAATGTAGCCCAACCCATCACGCAAACCAGCCTCCCATCCATTGACTGCGTCTGCACTTCCTGCTGCCTCGGCAAAGCAGCCAGCATAATTATCCCAACATTCTCTCTTCCACCTTCTTCCGTCGGGAAAAAGATACAAAAGCCTGAGGTCACATAGCAACCTCCTCAAGAACAGCTTCTTCCCTGCTGCTGTCAGACTTTTGAATGGACTTAACTTGCATTAAGTTGATCTTTCTCTACACCCTAGCTATGACTGTAACACTACACCCTGCACTCTCTCCATTCCTTCTCTACGAATGGTAAGTTTTGCCTGTATAGTGCGGAAGTGTATAGGGCATTGGTGAGGCCGCAGCTGGAGTACTGTGTGCAGTTTTGGGCGCCGCACCTGCGCAAGGATATTTTGGCCCTGGAGGGAGTGCAGAGGAGGTTTACTAGGCTGATACCAGAGTTGAGGGGATTGAGCTATGAGGAGAGGCTGAATAAACTAGGCTTGTACTCGTTAGAGTTTAGAAGAATGAGGGGAGATCTCATTGAGACGTATAAGGTGATGAATGGGATGGATAGGATAGAGGTGGAGAGACTCTTCCCGCTCAAAAAAGACAGTAGGACTAGAGGGCACAGCCTCAAGATAAAGGGGAGGCGGTTTAGAACAGAGTTGAGGAGGAACTTCTTCACTCAAAGGGTGGTGAATCTCTGGAATTCTCTGCCCGTTGAAGTGGTGGAGGCTGCCTCGCTAAATATTTTTAAGAAACGGGTTGATGGGTTTTTGATAAGAGAAGGGATTAAGGGTTATGGGGAGAGGGCGGGAAGGTGGAGCTGAGCCACGACAGATCAGCCATGATCTTATTGAATGGCGGGGCAGGCTCGAAGGGCCAGATGGCCTACTCCTGCTCCTATTTCTTATGTTCTTAAGAAACAATACTTTTCACTGTATGCTGATACGTAGAAATCATAGAAACATGTGACAATAATAAATCAAATCAAACACCAGACATGTGGGAATGGAGTGGGGTCAATGGCCGGACACAGTTCAGGCTGAACGGAGGCTCTAAGGTGAAGAGAAGGAGGCCGAGGGTTTACAGGGCCTGGGAGTCCCTCGTGGAACTATTAGATACCATGTGCTGAGGGCACTCCGCCTCACAAGGGAGACGGCGTGCAATGTTCTTTCAAACCTGGCGCCACGTAGAGGAAGAGGTGACTGTAAAGGACATGGCAACCTTTAACCTTTACATTAATGGGTGACCTTTGTGAGATTTCACAGTTGTCCACATGCAAATGTATCTGTGATCTAATGGATACAAACAATGCCAGGGCCTCAAACTACACTAACTTCGACCTAGACAAAGGTCCATCAGGGCAAGAGGGCTGTGAGACTTGTTTCCATCACTGGTCTGCCATAGGTGCATTGATAGCTCAATGCATCCCGTGGCACTAAGGACCCCCCCCCTTTATTAACCAAAAGGGATTCCATTCCCATAATGCCCAGCTAGTGTGTGATCACCAGATGGACATCACAAACCTGTGTGCCCGTTTTCCAGAGAGCTTGCAGGATAGTTCGAGGGTCTCCCCAAGCTACAGGGGTGGTTCACGGGGATACCTGCTGAGGTCTTGGTTCATCACACTTGTGTGGAGGCCTGAGACCGACGCAGAGACCTGTTACAATGAGGCACACAGAGCCATCCGGTCTATGATGATGGTGCCATGGGCTGCCGGAGATGAGGTTTTTGCTGCCTCAACAGGTCTGGTGGAGTTTGAGAATGATCCAGCGTACAGAGGGACTACCATAAGTGAAAAGGTTAAACAGGTCGGGTCTTACTCCTTGGAGGTCAGGAGAATGAGAGGTGACATGATTGAGACACTTAAGATTCTTAGAGGGTTAGACAATCGAAGTATTGGGGGATGTTTCCACTCATGGGACCTGAGGGCAGGGTTGCAGAATAAGGGAGTACTCATTTAAGATAGATTTGAAGGAGAATTTCTTCTCTCAGAGAACGGTGAAACTTTGGAATTTTTTGTCTCAGGAAGCTGCTGAGATTAACTCCTTGAACATTGTCAAAGCTGAGATGGGTAGGTTTTTGACCAGTCGGGGAATTAAGGGTCATGGAGAGAAAGTGAGTGTTAGATCAGCCATGATCTTAGTAAATGGCAGAGCAGGTTCGAAGGTCTGAGTGGCCTACTCAAAGTTGAAAAAAAAGTTTATTTACCAGTCACAAGTAAAGCGTACATTAACACCTCACTGAAAGTTGCAGTAAAATTCCCCAAAATATACTCAGGTATATTTCTCATGGTCTTAACAGTGCCCTGGGGTAAGGGAAACAATGAACGCTGTATTTACAGCTAAACTCCTGCATCGATAGGAGAGTTAAACGGCTGCCAGCCTAAAAGGAACTGAATAGATCAGATATTCATAACCACTTAGTTCATCTTGGAAAGTTAATAGCATCTTTTTGCCAAGGCCATTGAGGAAAATAACATCAGTCCTGTGCAAAGATATCACTGAGAGAAAGACTTATTACAGTAACAAGACCAAGGCTAAGTCCGCCTGACAAGGTTAACAACTGTAACACTGTCCCTATCCATCCCACTGATGCAAAATCTAGTTTCATTCTATTTACCCCCTCCAACGCCCCCAGATATAGAAAAGATATACATTCAGCGTGGATAGAAATCGTCTCAATAATGCCCAGAGCGAGCTCTAATCTAGTTCCCATTGTAGTCTCCCCATGCCTACACTGTAAAACTACTCAGTATCCATCTCACAACTTTCCTTTGGTAGCATTTCTGATGATCCCTTGCCCGTCGGTGAGCTAATGTTTTGTATCGGCCGCAACAACCCACAACTCAAAAGGATTCATGAGAGTGGCCTCAGCAATTGAGGGACTTCAGTTACGTGGACAGGTGAGTGACGTTGGTGTAGCAACAAAGGGTCATAAACAAAGCCCAATCCACCACACAAAACAGCCTCCCATCCATTGATTCCGTCTACACTCCCCGCTGTCTCGGAAAAGCAGCCAAAACAATCAAGGACCCTATGCGCCTGGAAACAGTCTCTTCCACCTTCTTCTGTCAGGAAAAAGGAAAAGGTTACGTGCCAACCAACTCAAGAATAGCTTCTTCCCTGCTGCGATCAGATGTTTGAATGGACCTGCCTTAAGTTAAGTTGATCTTTCCCTACACCCGAGCTATCCACTCCAATACAATTTTCAAGCTTGCTGATGACACCACTGTAATGGGTCAGATTTCAAACAATGACGTGACGGAGTCTAGGAAAGAGATAGAGAATCTGGTGGACTAGTATGAAGACAATAATCTCTCCCTCAATGTCTAACACAGTTAGAACATACCAAAAAGAATTATAACTTTTACCAATTAAAATCTAGAGAAAGTAACCTCTCTCTAAAGATCCCAAAATGTTTTTTTATTTATTGGTGTTACAAGTGAGCTTGTATTAACACTGCAATGGAGTTACTGTGAAAATCCATTAGTCGCCACACTCTGGCACCTATACAGGTACATTGATGGACAATTTATCATGGCCAATCCACCTAACCAGGATGTCCTTCAGACTATGGGAGGAAATTGGAATGGCCTGAGGAAACACATGTAAGCACGGGAAGAATGTGTAGGCTCTGCACAGATGGTTACCCAAGCCAGGAATTGAACACATGTGCTACCACGGTGCCATCGTGCTAACCATTGTGTCACCGTGTTGCTCAAGCAGACTGCCTTGACTTCTCTTAGCCTAGCTTTAACCAATCATATGGCCTTACCTGTCAATCGCCTAATCAAGCCCCACTCAGCAACATCCCAGGTGGAAACAGAACAGAACTTTGCATTAGTTCAGATTAGAACAAACATTGCAGCCATCAAGATCAATTATGTTGCTGCAATAACAATATCAGGATCCATTCAGAATACTCCAATAATAAAAACAAACTACTACAATAGTTCATGCACATCAAGCAGAACAAATAACTTTCTTAAAGGCACAGTATCATCACACTAGCATCTACAATAAGGAATGGTTAGGGCCTGTATAGCAAGATAATATAAGTAATCCAAAACTGCATAGAGCTAATGCCAGAGAAGTGAAGACAAGAGGAATTTCAGACAAATATATTCAGTTTTAAAGTTTATTTATTGGCGTCATAAATAGGCTTATATTAACACTGCAATGAAATTACTGTGAAAATCCCCTAGTCGCCACACTCCAGCGCCTGTTTAGGTTACACTGAGGGAGAATTTAGCACAGCCAATGCACCTGACCAGCACATCTTTCAAACTGTGGAAAGAATCTGGAGCACCCGGAGGAAATCCATGCATACACAGGGAGAACATGCAGACTTCGCTGGGGATCCTTGACACCATGAGGCAGCAGTGCTAACCACTGTGCACCATGCCACTCATAAATGCATGTGATGCCAACACCTGTGATGGGTATTTACTCTTCTCAATCCTCATGGGATGCCTGCACAGGGGTAGGTTCTTTACCCAGAGGGTGGTGAGGGACTGGAATGCCCTGCCAGCTGCAGTTGTAAATGCTCCTAGTTTGGGGGCGTTTAAGAGATCTGTGGATAGGTTTATGGACGAAAAGGGATTGGTTTAGGCTAGTGGGTCATTGTTTTGTAACTGGTCGGCGCAACATCTTGGGCCGAAGGGCCTGTTCTGCGCTGTAATGTTCTATGTTCTATGTTCTATGTTCTATGCACTACCTGACCAGTTCTCTTGGACTGTCAGGGCAGCTCAGTTGAGTAGAATGCATGTCCTGTGATATATGTGAATTCACGGGCACTACCAGTGTCCTAGATGGCTACATGTGCAGGAAGTGCTATCAGTTGCAGAAACCTGAGCTCGGGGTTTCAGAGCTCGAGTAGCAGTTGGAATCACTGTGACGTATCTGGGAGGCTGACAGCTATGTGGATAGTGCGTCCAGAGTGGTGGTTGCACTGCAGCTTAAGGGCCTGGAGACAGAGAGGGAATGGGTGACACCCGCACAGCCTGAAAGAACTAGTCAGGTAATGCAGGCATCTCATGGGGATTGAGAAGAGTAACTGCCCATCACAGGTTTTGGATCACATGTGGCATGGTGGCACAATGGTTAGCATCGCTGCCTCGCTGCGTTACAGGGACCTGCGTTCGATTCCTGGCTTGGGTCGTTGTTGCTGTGGAGTTTGCACATTCTCCCCATGTCTGTATGGGTTTCCTCCGGGTGCTCCGGTTTCCTCCCACAGTCTGAAAGACTGGTGTTTTGGTCATGCTAAATTCTCCCTCAGTGTACCCTAACAGGAGTGTGATGACTTAGGGGGTTTTCACAGTAACATCATCGCAGTGTTAATGTAAGCCTACTTGTGGCACTGATAAATAAACTTTCAACTTAATAAGGTGGTCTGAAGTTCCTCTTGTTGACAGTTTGATTAGTTGGAATATCTGACCGGTTAAAGAAAGATTTAGTATTTCCACAATGCCTTTCAAGATCTTTGAATGCCCCCGAGTGTGTTATAGTGAATGAGGTATCCCTCTTGTGAAGAGTGGTGACCATTGTGACTCCTGAGATATGGCAGATAATTTTCACACAGCAAGATCCCACAAAAATCAATGAGATAATAGCCAGGATTGCCTGGCCCCACCCACAACCGGGATCTTCCAGACCCGCCGAAAGTCAATGCTGCATTCCTTGTGGGAATGTCCGGCTAACTATCAGATGATCGGATTGTTCATAAGGAATCTCTACAGTGTAGAAGGAGGCCATTCGGCCCTACACCGACATCAAATCCCACCCAGGCCCTATCCCCATAACCCCAAGTATTTACCCTGTCGATCCCCCGATATGAGGAACAATTTAGCATGGTCAATCAACTAACCTGCACATCATTTTGAGTGTGGGACGAAACCGGAGCACCCGGAGGAAACCCATGCAGATACAGGGAGAATGTGCAACCTCCGCACAGACAGTGATCTGAGGCCAGGATTGAACTTGGGTCCCTGGCATTGTGAGGCAGCAGTGCTGGCCACCGTGCCACCATGCTGCCCTATCATTGTATCAGACAACGCAGAAGGATGCCATTTGGCCCATCATTCCTGTGCTGGCTCGGCGATAGAGCTTTCTGATTATTATATCATCTTATTTCATCCAGCTGTAACCAATTTAGTTTGGGGGGGGGGGGGGGGGTGGTGGCTCATGTGTGTAAATGGAATAGGATCGCACCGATTTATACAGGGAAGTGAGGAGTAACAGGGCTAGGAGACAGACATGCCACAACACATCTTGGCAGCTTCAATCCCTGTTGACATCATGATGGAGTCTGCCACCTTAGCAGGTAGACCTGAGACTAGTCTAGCTGTCGAGAGTGTGGGAGCAGCTCCAAAATTTTGTGATGTTTCTTCAGTCCCACGTATGCTTTTCACTTTGACCCCACCAGATGTTCCACATGTGTTCATGCCAGATGTTTGCTGTAGGGAGTGTGATCCCCAGCTAAGGGAGAGTGCATGATACACGGAGAAAGATCCTTGTGGGTTTATGAATGATACGACTTTTCCTGATCTACTCTCCATGTACCGGGTTCTGTCAGTCTTCATGCCATTGGTCTCAATGTCCTTGGGCGGAAACGTTCTGTGCCGATGTGCAGAAATATTTATTCAAAAGAAATGAAAGAATTTATACAGAATCTTTCACGATCCCGGAACATCACAAAGTGCTCTGCAAGCAATTAAATATTTTTCCAAAGTGTCATCACTGCTACGAATCAGAACAGGGTCCAGTCAATGTACACACAGCAATCTCCCAAAAACAGCCATAAAGTCCCCACTGTCCAGTAGGAGGCCATTCAGCCCATTGAATCTACACTGACTCTCCAAAAAAGAATCTTAGAATCCCTCCTGTGCAGAAGGAGGCCATTCAGCCTATCGCGTCTGTACCAACCACAATCCCCCCCAAGCCCTATTCCCATAAGCCCATATATTTACCCTGCTAATCCCCTGACACTAGGGTCAATTTAGTGTGGCCAATCAATCTAACCTGCACATCTCTGGACTATGAAAGAATACTGGAGCACCCAAAGGAAATCCACACTGACACGGGGAGAAAGTGCAAGCTCCTCTCAGACAGTGACCCGAGGCTGGAATTGAACCCGGGTCCCTATTGCTGTGAGGCAGCAGTGCTAACCACCGTGCCAACATACACACCCTCCCTACCCCAACCTATCCTTGTAACCCTGTGAATTTATCATGGCTAACCCACCCAATCTACACATCTTTAGACACTAAGGGGTAATTTAGCACAGCCAATCCATCTAATTTTTACATCTTTGGACTGTGCTAATGTCCAAATAACAGCATAATTTTTGGTGATAACGTGGTGATTTTGGTTGAAGGATAAGTATTGGTCAGGATAATGACGAAAACTCCCATGCTCTTCTGAGAGAGGTCTACTGCATCTTTTGTACCCACCTGAGAGGACAGTTGAGGCCTCAATTTGACATCTCATCTGAAAGATGGTTTCTCTGACAGAGCAGCATTTGCTCTGTACTGCAGTGCCAGCCTACAGTGGAAATTAAGTTGTAATTCCAGCTATGGCCAAGTATTTAATTCACTTTGTCCTGCAAAATTAAGGATGCTCACTACAAATAAAGCAATAAGTATGGTGAAACTATAGTTAAGAGCAGTTAAAAACTGCAGATGCTGATAGGGAAAAATTAAGTTACTACAATTGTGGCAATTAAGCTATGACAAATAACTCTATTAAGTAATGGAAAAAGCTTATTAGCAACAAGGTCTTCAGTGAGGCCAACGCTTGTATACTCCGGATAAGCGACTAATCTAAACATTATGTTAGTTTCATAAACACTGTATTCCCAGCCTTGGCTACAGGATGAAAGTAGCACACTTTCAGTAACAAAATTCCAAAAAGCAAGGTACGGTGACCTATAACTGTTACATTTTCTCGATGAATCAACACAACACCCTATATTGTTTTGTGCTGTATTGTGTCCTCACAAGATTTCAAGCTTGGAAGCCTGAGTACTCTAAGTACCTAGTGTTGTGTGTACCCACATATCCAACACTACATTGTGAACTCAAGCCTCTAGAGGTCTGCAACTTCTGACTCTGTCAAGAACAGTTGACACTCAGGTTATTTGGCCCACTTGAAGAGACCTGAGAGAGCTCAGAAGTGTTTGCTCATCCCGCACTTTGTGGTATTCCGGGTATAATCTATTAGCTCCAACTCAGTTCTGAGTTCGGGGATGGCAGCCGATGGTTTGTGGATGGTAAAGTGGATGCCAGGTGGCATCACATCTGATGAGCATAATGGACAGAAAAAAAAAAACATTCAACATGAAAAAGTCATCTAAATTGAGACATTTTATGCGTTGAGTTGGGAGCAGGTGTGACGCTCTGAGCCATATAATTCTTGGAAGGTGTAGAGCAGAGGCCATCTGCTCCCTGACAGGGCCAAGAAGAGAAGCTGATCGTTGCAGACAGCTCAGTGTTACTCTGCTGGAGACCTGCACGCTGATTTCCCCTTTAGCTGCAGTTGGTCCGTTCCTGGTAGAGCAGATGCGGGGCGAGGAAAATTGGACTTTAATCCCAGGACCACCTGTAATATCGATCATTAATTGGATGCTGCTTTAGGGGGTGGCCCCTTCACTCTCCGAGAGGATTATTTGGTTATTTATCGCATTTCAAAGAATCACAGAATCCCTACAGTGCGGATGGAGGCCATTTGGCCCATTGATTCTGAACTAACAACAATCCCACCCAGGCTCTACCCTCACAACCCTATTTATCCTGCAAATCCCTATAACCTGCACATCTTTGGACACTAAGGGGCAATTTAGCATGGCCAATCCACCTAACTACCCTGGTGCTGCCCGCTGGTGGGGCTTGTGCGGAGGGTGTGGAAAGTCTCAGAAGGATCTAGATAGGCTGGGTGAATGGGCCAGGAAATGGCAAATGGAATTTAATGTTGGCAAGTGCGAGGTGGTCCACTTTGGTAGGAGGAATGGTAGGAAGGACTATTACTTACGTGGCGAAAAACTGCAGCAGGCGACGGTGCAGAGGGACCTCGGGGTCCTTGTGCATGAGTCGCAAAAACCCAGCTTGCAGGTGCAGCAGGTGGTCAGGAAGGCGAATGGGATGCTGGCCTTCATAGCGAGGGGGATTGAATATAAAAGTAAGGAGGTCTTGCTACAGCTGTATAGGGCATTGGTGAGGTCGCAGCTGGAGTACTGTGTGCAGTTTTGGGCGCCGCACCTGCACAAGGATATTTTGGCCCTGGAGGGAGTGCAGAGGAGGTTTACTAGGCTGATACCGGAGTTGAGGGGATTGAGCTATGAGGAGAGGCTGAATAAACTAGGCTTGTACTCGTTAGAGTTTAGAAGAATGAGGGGAGATCTCATTGAGACGTATAAGATGATGAATGGGATGGATAGGATAGAGGTGGAGAGACTCTTCCTGCTCAAAAAAGACAGTAGGACTAGGGGGCACAGCCTCAAGATAAAGGGGGGGCGGTTTAGAACAGAGTTGAGGAGGAACTTCTTCACTCAAAGGGTGGTGAATCTCTGGAATTCTCTGCCCGTTGAAGTGGTGGAGGCTGCCTCGCTAAATATTTTAAAGAAACGGGTTGATGGGTTTTTGATAAGAGAGGGGATTAAGGGTTATGGGGAGAGGGCGGGAAGGTGGAGCTGAGTCACGACAGATCAGCCATGATCTTATTGAATGGCGGGGCAGGCTCGAAGGGCCAGATGGCCTACTCCTGCTCCTATTTCTTATGTTCTTATGTTCTCTGGGGAGTCCTCCTGGGGGCATTCCCCTTACATGTGGAGGGGGGTTAGACACCCTGATGATTGTGAGAGGGAAGGGGGGATTTCTCGTGTAAGTGAGGGGGAGTTTCTCTGTTGCGCAGATTGGGGTGTCTTTCAAAGATGGTGGCCCGACCTCTGGAGCCCAAATTGCCAGCTCTATCAGGCCCCGCTGTGCCAGAGTGTCACTGAGAGCACTGCTCCAGATTCTCTGAACACAGACTGTCAGAGAACCCAGGGAGGGAACTCGGCTGTGCAGCTGGGGAGATATGAAAATATTTTATTCATTTTATGATGTGAGTGCTATTGGCTTGTCCATCCCTTTGTTACCCATCCCTAATTATCCCTTGAGAAGGTGGTGGTGAGCTGCCTTCTTGAACCGCTGCTGTCCCTGAGGTGTAGGTACATCCACTGTGCTGTTAGGGACGGATGCTCCAGGATTTTGACCCAGCGACAATGAAGGAACGCCAACTTATTTCCAAGTCAGGATGGTGAGTGACTTGAATGGGAACCGGGGGTGTTCCTAGGTATCTGCTGCCCTTGATCTTCTAAATGGTAGCAGTCGTGGGCTTGGAAAGTGCGATTGAAGGAGTGTTGGTGAGTTACTGCTGTGTATCTTGTAGCTGGTACATACAGCTGCCACTGTGCATTGCTGATGGACGGAGTGAATGTTTGTGGAAGGGGTAGCAATCAAGCGGGCTGCTTTGTTCTGGATAGTATGGTATTTCTTCAGTGCTTTTGGACTGCATTCATCCAGACATGAAGCCCAGTCCATCACTTAAACCAGCCTCCCATCCATTGACTCTGTCTACACTTACCGCTCGCTGCCTCGGAAAAGTAGACGGCATAACTAAGGACCCCACTCACCCCAGATATTCTCTCTTCTATCTTCTTCCTTTGGGAAAAAGATACAAAAGTCTGAGGTCACATACCAACTGACTCAAGAACAACTTCTCCCCTGCTACTGTTACACTTTTGAATGGACCTCCCTTGCATTAAGTTGTTCTTTCTCTGGCAATGACTCTAACACTACATTCTGCACTCTCTCCAATTCCTTCTCTATGAATGGCATGCCCTGAGTGCATAACACGCAAGAAATAATGTTTTTCACTATATACTAATGCATTTGACAATAATAAATCAAATCAATTTTAGACACAGCAAGTTCATAAGAACATAAGAAATAGGAGCAGGAGTAGGCCATCTAGCCCTTCGAGCCTGCCCCACCATTCAATAAGATCATGGCTGATCTGAAGTGGATCAGTTCCACTTTTCCGCTTTCTCCCCATAACCCTTAATCCCCTTGTCTACCAAAAACCTATCTATCCGCGTCTTAAATATATTTAGCAAAAACAGGAATGTAATAATGGCCATGTCCTCTAATATTGTGATGTTGGTTGAGGGATAAATATTAGCCAGAACACTAGAGAGAACCCATGGACCCTCCTTTGAAATAATGATATTTGATTTATTTGCTTTATGACCAGCTGAGAGGGCCGGGGAG
The DNA here is from genome assembly GCA_037974335.1 of Prionace glauca. NCBI lineage: Eukaryota > Metazoa > Chordata > Chondrichthyes > Carcharhiniformes > Carcharhinidae > Prionace > Prionace glauca. The sequence goes on along the minus strand of CM075723.1, from coordinate 150,233,417 downwards.
GCCTGAGTTTAACATCAAATCTGAAACGCAGTGCCTCAAATCACAAATCTCCTTGAACTGTTTGCAGGACTGTTGTGATTTCATCTCAGGAACGGGATTAGAACACCTAATATTTTAACTCAGAGAGCAGGGTGTCACCCACTAATCCATCCGTTTTGGGTCTTTTCTCCCGTTTTTAAGAACAATTGAAATGTAGGATTAGTGTCAGCTCTGGAATTTGGGATAGCCTGCATTGGTGGGTTGATTTGGGTTAGATAGGGTTAATTAGATTAATTGGGTTTATTGGATTGAGTTGGGTTGATTGGGTTAATTGGGTTGAGTTGGGTTGGGTTGCGGTTGGGTTAGATTGTGTTGGGGTTAGTTTGGGTTGGGTTGGGTTGGATTGGGAGTGGGTCGGGTTGGGTTGAGTTGGATTGACATTGGGTTGGGTTGGTATGGGTTGGATTGAGTTGGGTTGGGTTGCTATTAGATTTGAGTTGGGTTGGGTTGCTATTGGATTCGAGTTGGGTTGGGTTGAGCAGGATTGGGTTGAGTTGGGTTGGGGTTGGGTTGGATTGGGTTGGGGTTGGGTTGGGTTGGGTTGGGCTGTGCTGAGTTGAGATGGGTTTGGGTTGGGGTTGGGTTGGGATTCTGTTGGGTTGGGTTGGACTGGGTTGGGGTTGGATTAAATTGGGGTTGAGTTGCAGTTTTGATTGGGTTGGGGTTGGAGTTGGAATTGGGTTGGAATTGAATTGGGTTTGGGTTGGGTTGGGGTAGAATTGGGTTGGGTTGGGATTGAGTTGGGGTTGGGTTGGGTTGGGGTTGGAGTTGGAATTGGGTTGGAATTGAATTGGGTTTGGGTTGGGTTTGGGTAGAATTGGGTTGGGTTGGGATTGAGTTGGGGTTGGGTTGGGTTGGGTTGCGTTGGGTTGGTGTTGGATTGGGTTGGGGTTGGGTTGGGGTTTTGGTTGGGTTGGGGTTGGAGTTGGAATTGGGTTGGAATTGAGTTGAGCTTTGGTTGGGTTGGGGTAGAATTGGGTTGGGTTGGAATTGAATTTGGTTTTGGTTGGGTTGGGGTAGAATTGGGTTGGGTTGGAATTGAATTTGGTTTTGGTTGGGTTGGGGTAGAATTGGGTTGGGTTGGGATTGAGTTAGGGTTGGGTTGGGTTGGGTTGAGTTGGGTTGGGTTGCTTTTTGTAGCTTTGGGCTGGTTGCCTTTTGGAATTTGGCCGATCTCCAAAAGGCTGTAGGAAATGATGTTACAGAAGTCCAGAGGCCATACGTATGACCACACAGCTCCCCTGAATGACAAGTCATAACAATCTCCACTCCTCACTGCATCCATGGTGCACTCTGTTACTTTTTACAGGTTAAACCTGAAGCTACTTGCAGGACAGACCTCCCTGTACTCTGTTCCAAACAAGTTAATTTAACTGTTAACCACAGCACTACTCTATATGTTATCTATATATGACGTATTCCACAGTGTCTCCGGCAAACATTGTTGACTTCTGATCCATTTGGTAGCTTTGCAAAGTGGATGAGTGCCCAGATAGAAAACTGGCAATCATTTTAAACAGAGTCTATTAGCCAGCTAAAGGAAAACAGGCTTTCATTCCATTAGCCACAGTTGGATTTGATTGCCTATTTGATGTGGCAGTGTGGTATCTGACAGGGATAGCTCTGACAAAGAGTCAGGTACAGCTCTGGCGAAGGGTCACCCTGACCCGAAACATTGGCTCTATTCTCTCTCCACAGATGCTGTCAGACCTGCTGGGATTTTCCAGCATTTTCCTGTTTTTGTTTCAGATTCCAGCATCTGCAGTAACTTGCTTTTATCTCAGAGCTACCCAATCCTTCATTCTACATCCGTAACCTCAAAAACCATTGATTTTTCACCATGAACATTCCTATTTTCCACGTTCTTCCCAACAAATGAAGTATCCTGGGGGGGGTCAACCTCAGTGAGGTGAGAAGCCCACCTGTTCATCTTAAGAGTGCGGGGAGGGGGGAGGGCTGGCGGTGAAGGATTCCGCTGGAGAGTGGGTCACAGCGTTTGGCTAACATGTACAATTGAAAAAAATTGGTTGCAAAAGCAATGTGGTGTGCTAACGATCCTTGAAAGTGATGATAGAAAAATCTAGAAATGCTTTCTAAGATTAGAACCTTATCTTTTCAGCTGGGTAGATTGTTACACCAGCTTGTCCTGGTTGTGCAGTAGGGCAGAACCATGGTTAGCGAGCTGGAAAATTGACATTTTTCACAGTGCCTGTATGGGACATGTACAACGATCAGTTGACTTTTCAAAGTAACACAATTGGATCACAAACACACAGCCGATTTGGTCTAAATTGTTAACTTGGATTGTGGGAACATTGGGCAGTGTACATAGAACCCTACAATGCAGAAACAGGCCCTTCGGCCCATCGAGTCTGCACCGAACACAATCCCACCCAGACCCTATCCCCATATCCCTACACATTTACCTGCTAATCCCTCTAACCTACACATCCCAGGACACTAAGGGACAATTTTAGCATTGCCAATGAACCTAACCCGCACATCTTTGGACTGTGGGAGGAAACCGGAGCACCCGGAGAAAACCCACGCAGACACGAGGAGAATGTGCAAACTCCACACAGGCAGTGACCCGAGCCGGGAATCGAACCCAGGACCCTGGAGCTGTGAAGCAGCATTGCTAACCACTGTGCTACCGTGCCGCCCGTGTAGGGGTTAGAAATACAAAAGCTTGAACAGGTGAAAATGTGGTCAGACACATACACATGTACGCACATACACACGTACACATGTGCACACATACACATAGAACCTTAGAACCTTAGAACCCTACAGTGCAGAAACAGGCCCTTCGGCCCATCGAGTCTGCACCGAACACAATCCCACCCAGACCCGATCCCCATACATTTTACCTGCTAATCCCTCTAACCTACACATCCCAGGATACTAAGGGGCAATTTTAGCATAGCCAATGAACCTAACCCGCACATCTTTGGACTGTGGGAGGAAACCGGAGCACCCGGAGAAAACCCACGCAGACACGAGGAGAATGTGCAAACTCCACACAGGCAGTGACCCGAGCCGGGAATCGAACCCAGGACCCTGGAGCTGTGAAGCAGCAGTGCTAACCACTGTGCTACCGTGCCGCCCTGAATGTGTATTTGTGTACATACATGTACGTATGTACACAAATACACATGTATATATGTATATTTTGCACGTACACATATACCCATTGCACATGTACACAAGTACATACATACACACACACGTACATACACATACATATGCACACAAGTAATTGCACGTGCATGTGCACACATACACAAGTACACACATACACACATATACTTGCACGTACGCACACATGTATATACATATACATTTATGGGGAGAGAGCGGGAAAGTGGAACTGATCCACTTCAGATTAGCCGTGATCTTATTGAATGGCGGGGCAGGCTCGAAGGGCTAGATGGCCTACTCCTGCTCCTATTTCTTATGTTCTTATGTTCTTATATATATGTACACACATACACATGTACCTGCGTACACAAGTACAAGTACGTATTTATACATACTCCCATGTGCACACGTATACACGTACATGTACACACAACTCACACCACATACACTTGCACACCACACCCACAATATAAAAATATGCATATAGATATTAAGGCACGAAAGTTCACAGACACAAAACATCAATTCCTCTGTCCTGGAAACTCATGCCTGAGGAGTTGGTCTTATCTCCAAACCTTATCACCTTCCTCCAAACTTTTAAAATCTAGTTTTGATGTCCCCCCGATTGATTCTTCACAGTCCAGCTTTGTCTCCAGTTCTACTTCTATCATCCCCGGTGGTCACTAATCTTTCTCTGTCATGATCACCAATACTTGCCCACGCATCTTTTATTTTGTGTTATTCATGGATTTTAAAACGTGTACTGTTCAATGTACGAGAAGGTTTTGCCACAGCTCCAGGCTCTTTGGAATCTTCCACACCCCCAACGAAGGAACACCGTTTCCGAAAGCTTGTGGGTTTACTACCAAATAAACTGGTTGGACTCTAACCCGGTGTTGTGAGACTTCTCACTGTGTTTAAAACCCAGTCCAGTGCCGGCATCTCCACATCAATAAAAGAAATGCATTTTGAAACTCATTCCAGTGCTGCCTCCTCATCTCTTCAAACGATTGAATGGACCCAACAGTCTTTTCTTGCCAGGAGATCAATGCCGGAATTATACTTCCTTGCCTGCCCGATGGTGGAATGACTGCTGATCGATCAATACATCAGCTCTAATTAGTTCACTTGAAGAGTTTATCTGATGTTCCACCCTCATGCCTCTGACATCTCAGGAAGCCATTGCTTATTCCATCTCTTCCATTGACCTGGTTATGGATGGTCACTTGGTCACTGAGGAACCCATTTCTCCTTGTGAACTTTCTAGAACTAGAGTTAATTTTTTTACTGTGCAGAAATTGGGCCTGACCTATGGCAGTCATCTTTGTTACCTTGTTACTGTCCATATTTAAATCAAAGACTGTTCCAAAGGAATATATTTGATCTGATCTGATTTATTATTGTCACATGTATTAACATACAGTGAAAAGTATTCTTTCTTGCGCGCTACACAGACAAAACAAACCGTCATATACTTAATACATACTGATCATAAACTGAATACCGCTCATGTTTAAAGCTTTAAGTAAGACATCCTTCAATGGGAATGACATTTATCTTCCCTCCTTCGTTAAGATAATCCATAAAATCTCGATGATTCATCAAACATTTGGTTGTAGAGTCATATTCAGACTGTCGTGCATCTCAGAAAAGGCCCATTGAGCCCGTGTCAACAATAACTGCTGAGTGGTATTGTGGCAAAGGTGGTTAACACTGCTGCCTCACAGAATTAGGGACCCTGGTTCAATTTTGGGCCACCGTCTGTGAGGAGTTTGCACGTTCTCCCCGTGTCTGCGTGGGTTTCCTCTGGGTGCTCCGGTTTCGTCCACAGTCCGAAGATGTGTGGCTTAGCTGGATCAGCCATGCTAAATTGCCCTTTAGTGTCAGGGGGGTTAGTAGGGTAAATATGTGGGGTTACAGGTCTGGGGCCTGGGTGGAATTGTTGTTAGTGCTGGTCTGATGGGCTGAATGGCCTCCTTCTTCACTGTAGGGATTCTATAACTTTCTAAAGGTCCGCTAATCCCAATTTTCCTGCACTTAGAACCATAGAGGTTTATAGCATGGAAACAGGCCCTTTGGCCCAACTTGTCTACTATTACCTTTGGCAACTTATTGCAGACACTCATCACCCTTTGAGTGAAAAAAATCCCCCTCTGGATCCTTTTGTATCTCTCCCTTCTCACCTTAAACCTACACCCTCTAGTTTTAGAATCCCCTATCTTTGGGAAAAGGTATTGAATATCTAGCTGATCGATGCCCCTCGTTATTTTATAGACCTCAATAAGATCACCCCTAAGCCTGCTACACTCCAGGGAAGAAAAATTCCCAGCCTCTCCTTATAACTCAAACCATCAAGTCCCATATCCTTGGTACGATATTTCAAGCGCTCATCCAAAGGTTGTGTGGTTTCCAGTCTCTACTACCTTCCCAGGCAGCGCATTCCGGATCCCCACAGCCCTCCGAGCGAATTGTTTTTACCGAAATCCCCCCCCCGAACCTTCCGCCCCTCGCCCTAAATTACACCTCAACCTGTCTTAATATCTCCTTCCTTTGACCTGGTGTCAGGTTTTGCCTGGCTGCTTTCCCGAGGAGTTCATTGGGCCATTTTATTACACCGAAGGCGCTATATCAACACCGGTTACTGCCGTTGCAGGAGTGCACGCTTAATTCAATTTGCAGCATTTCTAATGAAATGTCTCTTCGCTATCCTGTCCCCCCCACCACCCTCCCCCATCCCTGCACCACCCCCGACCCCCCCCACCCAACCCCCTCACACCGTCAGCTTCAAGGTGTAGGGGTCGAGCAGCTCAGTGTTATTTATTTTCTCGAAGGGTCTGTTTAGTCAGGCAGGCAATACGGCAGTTTGACTTCCTCTCTGGACTATTTGTTGCCTTGACAACCACACCAGCCATTCCTGACCTGCTCTTTCATTAGCCAAGTATGGCTTTGAACATGAACATTGATCTGTTTCTGGGGGGCAGGGTGGGGGGGGGGGGGGGGAGTGGATAGGGGAAAGAGTATCAGCGGCAGTGGATGATGTCCGTCCGCTGTGTCGTTATTAAATCTGCAAATAATTGGAGGTTATCTCCGATATCCCCCACCGGGGCCCCGTTGGCATGTCTGCTTCTTGTGCCGTTCACCTGTGGAATGTTGCGTCAAATCCAACTGAGCCTGGCAGAGAATGAGGCACGGAGGGGGGGGGGGAGCTGATGGGTTTCCTCTCTCCACCCGCCCCACGTAAAGCAAAAACTAGAATTCAGCAGCAGAACAGTTAGACATTCGCGCTGCCAGTTTGCGTTCTTTGAAAGAGGTGTCCCACTCTGTCCGCTTTGCTCAATCCCTCCCTTCTCTCTTCAAGCGTCCCTCCCTTTGACGTTCCGGCCCTCGTGTTTACACGAAGAACTTGCACCGTTTCTGTCTTAACCTCAGGACATCCAAAAGTGCTTTACAGGCAATTAAATACTTTCAAAGAGCTGGCAGTGGCGTAAGGTGGGAAATGTGGCAGCCAATTTGTACACAGCAAGCTCCCACTGACAGTGAATGTGATAAATGAGCACCATCTGGTTATCAAATGAGTCTGAAGTAATTAGCACGGACTGGCCAAGATCTCTCAGATCAGCAAGATTAGCGCTCGACGCCAAATTATTTTTCTACTGACCTTGTTACTCGAATCGTTTCGGGTTTACGTTACTGTCGCAGGTGAGACTTGTCCCTGCAGATTCTTGGAGTCTACCAGCTCTGATGGTGGAAATGTATCAACAGGCTGTTTTAGCCACTGGATAGACAGCCAGTTCACCCGATCTTTGATATGGTTTGCAGTCTTGCAACAAAGAAAGACCATTCGGCGCGATGGGTTCTCTACAGTGCAGGAGGCCATTTGGCCCATCAAATCTGCCTCGACCACAATCCCACCCAGATCCGATCCCCGTACCTCCATACATTTACAGTCCCCCTGACACTACGGGGCAATTTAGCATGTCCAGTACACCTAACCTACACGTCTTTGGACAGTGGGATTGATTTGATTTGATTTGATTTGTTATTGTCACATGTTGGATACAGTGAAAAGTATTATTTCTTGCGCGCTATACAGACAGAGCATACTGTTCATAGAGCTGCCGTCTAATGCTTCAGTTGTACAGAACGTTGGTTAGACCGCATTTGGAGTACTGCTTCCAGTTCTGGTCACCTTACTACCGGAAGGACGTGGAGTCTCTGGAAAGGGTGCAGAGGAGGTTTACCAGGATGTTGCCTGGCATGGGGGGACTGGGTTACGAGGAGAGGTTGAAGAAACTGGGACTATTTTCCTTGGAAAGACGGAGATTGAGTGGGGACATGATAGAAGTATATAAGATAATGAAGGGAATGCATAGAGTTAATCGTGAGAGACTGCTCCCTAGACTCGGTACGAACACGAGAGGTCATCATTTAAGGGTGAGGGGGGAGAGGTATAATTTGGAGGTGAGAAGAAGGTTCTTTACGCAGAGAGTTGTGGGGGTTTGGAACGCGCTACTGAGTAGGGTGGTGGAGGCAGGAACATTGGACTCGTTTAAGATGCAGTTAGATAGGCACATGAGTGAAACGAGAATGGAGAGATATGGTAGGGGATATTAAATAGGGTTAAACCTCGGGAGACACCGGAAAGGCAGGCTGTAAGATTAATATTTTTGTCTTTACTCCACAGGTGGAGGTCCACCTCGTGTCAAACGAGGGGCATTCACACGGTGGGTGGTGCCTGGGCTGCTCTTGGAAGTTCCAGGAGTGGCCTAGTACTTCATGTCGGTGTGTGTGCTTGATCCTGGACCGGTAGATGGGCGCCGCAACAGCTCAGTGACTAGCACTGCTGGCTGTGCAGGCACATGGATTTGGGCCTGTGTCTGTGGGAGTTTGCGCATTCTCCCCGTGCTTGCGTGGGTTTCCTCCGGGCGCTCCGGTTTCCTCCCACACCCCAAAGATGTGCTCTCAGGCTAATCAGTTTTTACCAAATTGACACTATTTCTTCCCTGAATCTGACTGAGTAGGGTTCCATTCGTAGACATGCAGGGTAGAATAGGTGTAGGGTGATGCGGCGGCGCGGGCTCGTTGGGCCGAAGGGCCTGTTTCCCGTGCTGGGTTGTTCTTTGTTCTTTGTTCTTTAGTAGGAAGGGAGAAAGTGCAGGATGTAGAGTTACAGTCATTGCTAGGGTGTAGACAAAGATCAACTTAGTGCAAGGTAGGCCTATTGAAAAGTCTGATGGCAGCACAGTTTCGTGGAGAATGTGCAAACTCCACGCAGACGGTGACCCACAGATGGGATTCAAACTCAGGGTCATGAGGCAGCAGTGTTAACCTCTGTGCCGCCACTCTGTCCATTGAGTGTGCACTGATTCTCCGACAGAGCATCCAACCCAGGCCCTAGACCTGTAACCTCAAATATTGAATCCATTAATCTCCCTAAACTATACATCTTTGGACACTAAGGAGCAATTTAGCATGGCCCATCCACCTAACCCGCACGTCTTTGGAAACCGGAGCACCCGGAGGAAACTCGAGGAGACACGGGGAGAATGTGCAAAGTCCACGCAGACAGTGACCCAAGCCGGGAATCGAACCCGGGGTCTCCGGCACTGTGAGGCAGTAGTGCTGACCGCTGTGCCACGGTATATAAAGTCCATGCTAATTTCTGTCTCAAATGGACCCCACCCTCTGCCCTACTTCAATTCATTCCAGCAGCATAGCTTCTTATCCCTTCCTCCTTTACATGTTTATCTGGCATTACATAGAACATAGAACACTACAGCACCAACAGGCCCCTCAGCCCACAAGTTGCACCGATCACATCTATACCCACCCAGCCATAGAACTTCCTGCAACTCCCAATGCCATTAGATCCCATGTACTCATCCAGAAGCCTTTTAAAAGACCCTGGAGAGTTCACCTCTACCACTACCGATGGCAGCCGATTCCACTCACTCACCACCCTCTGAGTGAAAAACTTACCCCTAACATCTCCTCTGTACCTGCTCCCCAGTACCTTAAACCTGTGTCCTCTCGTAGCGACCATTTCAACCCGGGGAAATAGCCTCTGAGAATCCACCCTATCTATTCCTCTCAACATTTTATAAACCTCTATCAGGTCGTCTCTCAACCTTCGTCTCTCCAGGGAAAAGAGTCCCAGCTCCCTCAACCTATCCTCATAAGGCATGCCTCCCAGTCCAGGCAACATCCTTGTAAATCTCCTCTGTAACCTTTCAATAGCTTCCACATCCTTCCTGTAGTGAGGCGACCGATTATTTGAAATGTATCGATGTTATTCGTCTCAACTAATGTCACCCAGATTATTCAAAGCCCAAAGGAAATTTACCAAATTATTATTTTAATTGTTTCACGGAATGTGCGCTTCACTGATAAAAGCCAGAATTTGTTGCCTGTCACCGATCGCCCTTGAACTGAGTGGCTTACAAGGCCAATTCAGAGGGAAGTTAAAAGTCAACCCACACTGCTGTGGCTCTGGAGTTACATGTTGGACAGACCAGGCAGATTTCCTCCCTAAATGACATTTTCAATGAGAATCAATGATAGTTGATGGGTGGCACGGTAGCACAGTGGGTTAGCACTGCTGCTTCACAGCTCCAGGGATCTGGGTTCGATTCCTGGCTCGGGTCACTGTCTGTGTGGAGTTCGCACATTCTCCTCATGCCTGCGTGGGTTTCCTCCCACAGTCCAAAGATGTACGGGTTAGGTTGATTGGCCGTGCTAAATTGACCGTAGATGCATAGGTTAGAGGATTAGTGGGTAAAATATATATGGATTGGGGGTAGGGCTTGGGTGGGTCCTGGGTTCGATTCCCGGCTCGAGTCACTGCCTGTGTGGAGTTTGCACATTCTCCTCGTGTCTGCGTGGGTTTTCTCCGGGTGCTCCGGTTTCCTCCCACAGTCCAAAGATGTGCGGGTTAGGTTCATTGGCTATGCTAAAATTGCCCCTTAGTGTCCTGGGATGTGTAGGTTAGAGGGATTAGCAGGTAAAATGTGTAGGGATATGGGGATAGGGTCTGGGTGGGATTGTGTTCAGTGCAGACTCGATGGGCCGAAGGGCCTGTTTCTGCACTGTAGGGTTCTATGCTGGTTCTATGCTGGGATTGTGGTCAGTGCTGACTCGATGGGCCGAATGGCCTCTTTCTGTACTGTAGGGTTTCTATGATTTCTCGTTTCATGGTTACCATGACTGAAACTACTTTAAGATTCAGGAATAAGGTTTTCAGGGAGATTGAGGTAGATGCTGAGAGGTTGTTTGTGAGATAGTCTAGGACCAGAGGGCATAAGTGGGTCACCCATTGAAGTCAGAGATGAGAAGGAATTTCTTCTCTCAGAGGGGAGTGAATCTTATGGAATTCTTTCCCGCAGAGGACTGTAGAGGCTGGATGGTTAAGTATGTTCAAGCTGAGGTAGACAGATTTTTAATCAGTAAGGGAAGTGAGGGTTATGTGGAGAAGGTGGGAAAGTAGAGTTAAGGATTATCACATCAGGTTAGTCATGATCTCATTGAGTGGTGGTGCAGACTTGATGGACCGAATGGCCCACTTCTGCTCCTATTCCTCTGGTCTGTGGTCTTTCACATGTCGTTGGGACCTGCAGCAATCAGCAAGGATATTGGACAATTGAAGGGAAATAAATCAAAGCAGTGGGGAGAGTGTAGGGGAGTGAGTCGAACTGGGTAATCCCTTCAAAGAGGCACAGGCATGATAGACTGAATAGTCTCCACCTGTGCTGTGCCACTTTATGATAGTGAATGTTTGACTTTTACAGATGCACCACAGAAAGCATTCTTTCTGGTCGTATCACAGCTTGGTATGGGCTCCTGCTCTGCCCAAGACCATAAGGAACTACAAAGGGTTGTGAATGTAGCCCCAATCCATCACACAAACCAGCCTCCCATCCATTGACTCTGTCTACACTTCCCGCTGCCTCGGAAAAGCAGCCAGCGTAATTAAGGACCCCCACACACACCCCGGACATTCTCTCTTCCACCTTCTTCCTTCGGGAAAAAGATACAAAAGTCTGAGGTCACGTACCGACCGACTCAAGAACAGCTTCTTCCCTGCTGCCGTCAGACTTTTCAATAGACCTACCTTCCATTAAGTTGATCTTTCTCTACACCCTAGCTATGACTGTAACACCACATCCTGCACTTTCTCCTTTCCTTCTCTATGAACGGTACACTCTGTCTGTAAAGCATGCAAGAAGTAATACTTTTCACTGTATCTAACACATGGCAATAATAAATCAAATCAAATCAAACCCTCACGACAACACAGTCAGGAATAAATGAACCTTCTCAATAACCAATTGTATTGTTTAGTCTGGGGACATGTTTCTGAATGAAGCTGGTTATTAAATCACCTCTCGTGTTGACATAGAGAAACTACCATGAATGCCAATGAGACAAATATGCTCTGTTCACTGAAAAGAAAGATGATCAGAGTGAAATAATCAGTTTGAAACAAGGCAAGTTGGAGAATTCTTGGCAGTAAGAGCTTGCTCACAAAAACCTCCTCACAGGCTCGGTGGCACAGTGGTTAGCACTGCTGCCTCATAGTGCCAGGGACAATAAGACCATAAGACTATAAATCCTTAAGATGTATGAGCAGAATTAGGCCATTCAGCCCATCAAGTCTGCTTCCCGAATTCAATCAGGGCTGATATGATTCTCGTTGCCATTCTCCTGCCTTCTCCCCGTGACCCTTGATCCCCTTCTTGATCAAGAACCTATCTATCTCTGTCTTAAAGACACTCAGTGACCTGGTCTCCACAGCCTTCTGTGGCCAAGAGTTCCACAGATTCACCACTCTCTGGCTGAAGAAATTCCTCCTCATCTCTGTTTTGAAGGAGCGTCCCTTCACTCTGAGGTCGAGTCTCTCCCACTAGTACATGAGAACATAAGAAATAGGAGCAGGAGTAGGCCATCTGGCCCTTCGAGCCTGCCCCGCCATTCAATAAGATCATGGCTGGTCTGAAGTGGATCAGTTCCACTTTCCCGCCCTCTCCCCATAACCCTTAATTCCCCTTGTCTGTCAGAAACCTATCTACCCGTGACTTAAATATATTCAGCGAGGCAGCCCCCACCACTTCAACGGGCAGAGAATTCCAGAGATTCACCACCCTTTGAGTGAAGAAGTTCCTCCTCAACTCCGATCTAAACTGTCCCCCCCCCCCCCCTTATTTTGAGTTTGTGCCCTCTAGTCCTGCTATCCTTCATTGCAGTGTTAATGTCAGCCTACTTGTGACACTAATAAATAAACTTTAAAGCAGGGTGGTATAGATGTTGACATGTGGAAACCTTAAAACTGATTCAAGCACCCATAAACGGCAAGTGGAAGTTTCAATCCCCGAAAGAAATGTAATAGTTTTTCTCACATGACAGGGAAATAATGACAATGATGTGTTCAGTCCTGTTAATTTGATGTTAAGGTAGATGTCAGTGGCAAAGTCAGCACTTATTGTCCAGCCTAAATTGCTTCAACCAATTGATTAGCAAAACCTGCTTCAAAGGGTAGTTGAGAAATGTTACTGTGGGACTGGGGGGTTAAGTGTAGATATGGGAGCTCAAGTGGAGGGCACACTTGGTATAGACACTTAGCCAAGTCCATAGGAGACACAGAATCCCTACAGGAGGCCCATCAGGCCTGCACCGGACACAATCCCATTAGGCCCCATCTCCACAACCCCACGCATTTATCCCAGCTAATCTCCCTGACATTAAGAGGCATTTTTAGCATGGTCAATCCTCCTAGCCCGCACATCTTTGAAGTGTGGGAGGAAACCGGAGCACCCGGAGGAAACCCACACAGGTATGGGGAGAACATGCAAACTCCACAAAGGCAGTGACCCGAGCCGGGAATCAAACCCGGGTCCCTGAGCACTGTGAGGCAGCTTGTGCTAACCACTTTGCCACCGTGCTGCCCCATTGAATGAGCCTTCAGCTGACAGAATGGCTGGTGACCTCTTTTGACCAGGAGGTGTTGCAGAATTGGAATTATTTTGAAACAGTTACATACATAGAACATAGAACATAGAACATAGAACACTACAGCACAAACAGGCCCCTCAGCCCACAAGTTGCGCCGATCACATCCATACCTACCAGGCCATAGAACTATCTGTAACTCTCAATCCCATTAGATCCCATGTACTCGTCCAGAAGTCTCTTAAAAGACCCCAGTGAGTTCACCTCTACCACCACTGATTCCACTCACTCACCACCCTCTGAGAGAAAAAATTACCCCTAACATCCCCTCCCCCTAACAAGACGTAGAAGCTATTGAAAGGGTGCAGAGGAGATTTACAAGGATGTTGCCTGGACTGGGAGGCATGCCTTATGAAGATAGGTTGAGGGAGCTGGGACTCTTTTCCCTGGTGAGGCGAAGGTTGAGAGGCGACCTGATAGAGGTTTATAAAATGTTGAGAGGAATAGATAGGGTGGACTCTCAGAGGCTATTTCCCCGGGTTGAAATGGTCGCTACGAGAGGACACAGATTTAAGGTGCGGGGAGGGAAGTACAGAGGTGATGTTAGGGGTAAGTTTTTCACTCAGAGGGTGGTGAGTGAATGGAATCGGCTGCCGTCATCGGTGGTGGAGGCGAACTCGCTGGGGTCTTTTAAAAGACTTCTGGATGAGTATATGGGGTTTAATGGGATTGGGGGTTATAGATAGGTCTATAGATTGGTGGGGTTGATGTGATCGGCGCAACTCGAGGGCCGAAGGGCCTGTTTGTGCTGTAATGTTCTATGTTCTATGTTCTATGTTCTATCTCCTCTTTACTTGCTTCCCAGCACCTTAAACCTGTGTCCTCTCGTAGCAACCATTTCAGCCCTGGGAAATAGCCTCCCTATCCACCCTATCTATACCTACCTATACCCTATCTATATCCTATACCCTATCTATATCCACCCTATCTATACCTCTCAACATCTTATAAACCTCTATCAGGTCGCCTCTCAACCTTCATCTCTCCAGAGAGAAAAGACCGAGCTCCCTCAACCGATCCTCATAAGGCATGCCTCCCAATCCAGGCAACATCCTTGTAAATCTCCTCTGCACCCTCTCAATAGCTTCCACATCCTTCCTGTAGTGAGGCGACCAGAACTGTGCACAGTACTCCAAGTGGACAATTAGTTCAGACAATTAGGACCGTATCTGAGGCATGAGTGGAGCAGTGGGGTCTTTGTGACATTGGTTTTGCTGCATTCGGAGCAATTTCATCTCAGAGTTGAGATTATGGGGTGTGTCCATTGTGTTTCCACTCACCCCTGTCTGGGCCCCCATTATAGAAACTTAGGCTGGGATTCTGCATCCCTGATTGTCTCCAGTGCAATGTCTCATTTGAGTACATTTTAATATCATTAGTGGGAAAGCCCACTTGGCTCCCCATAGAAATACCACCCCCCACGCTGGAACACCCACCCACGGCGATGTGACATGATGTCAGCACACTTTACAGCAGTCCTTTATAAATGGGAAACTGGCAGCTCAGTCATAGGCAGAGGACTGGAGGGTGCTGTTAACTGCAGCAATATTGATAAAGCCTGTCCGCTATCTACAAGACACAAGTCAGGGGTGTGATGGAATACTCTTGATTTGCCTGGATGGGGGCAGCTCCAACAACACTCAAGAAGCTCAACGCCATCCAGGACAAGGCAACCCTGTTTGATTGCTACCACATCCACAAACAGTCAATCCGCCCACCATCAATGCTCAGTAGCCACCGTGTGTACCGTCTACAAGATGCACTGCAGCAATTCACCAAAGATCCTTAGACAGCACCTTCCAAACCCACGACCACTTCCATCTAGAAGGACAAGGGCAGCAGATATCTGGGAACACCACCACCTCCAGTCCACTCACTATCCTGACTTGGAAATTATCGGCCATCCCTTCACTGTCGCTGGGTCAAAACCCTGGAACTCCCTCCCGAACAGCAATGTTGGTGTACCTACATGATGTGGAGATGCCGGCGTTGGACTGGGGTAAACACTAAGAAGTCTCACAACACCAGGTTAAAGTCCAACAGGTTTATTTGGTAGTAAACCCACAGACTTTTGGAAACTGAAGGGAGACCGTTACCGAAAGCTTGTGGGTTTACTATCAAAGAAACTGGTTGGACTCTAACCTGGTGTTGTGAGACTTCTTACTGGGTGCACTTACACCGCAGGGGCTACACATAAAACTCCTATAGTGGTTCAAGAAGGCAGCTGACCACCACCTTCTCAAGGGCAATTAGGAATGGGCCTTTTCAGTGACACCCAGAACCCTTGAATGAATGAATAAAAAGAATCTCAGAATACTACGGTGCGGAAGAGGCTCCTTTGGCCCATCGACTCTACAGCAATGCATGAAAGGCCTAGACCTGCCTCCTAATCCAGCACTTGGTCCATAACCTTGGATGTTAAGCCAAGTGCCAAGTGTTCATCTAAGTACTTTTTAAAGGATGTGAGGCATCCCCCCCTCCACCACCCTCCCTGGCAGCGCATTCCAGATGGTCAACACCCTCTGAGTAAAAAACGTTTTCCTCAAATCCCCCCTAAACTTCCCACTCCTCACTTTTAACTTGTGTCCCCTGGGGTGGCACAGTGTTTTGCACTGCTGCGTCACAGCGCCAGGGACCCAGGTCCAATTCCAACCTCGGGTCGCTGTCCGTGTGGAGTTTGCACATTCTCCTCGTCTCTGCGTGGGTTTCCTCCGGGTGCTCCAGTTTCCTCCCATAGTTCAAAAATGTGTGGGTTAAGTTGATTGGCCATGGTTGATTGGCCATTGACCCTAGTGTCGGGGGGGGGGGGGGGGGGGTGAGCAGGATAAATATGTGGGGTTACTGGTAGGTAGGGATATGATCGGCGCAACTTGTGGGCCGAAGGGCCTGTTTGTGCTGTGGTGTTCTATGTTCTATGAATAGGGCCTGGGGTACAGACTCAATGAGCCAAATTCCCTCCTTCTGCACTGTAGGGATTCAATGTGATTGACCTTTGTACCAAGAGGAACCGCTGCTTCCCATGCACCATGTCCATCCCTCTCATAATCTTGTACACCCCATTCAGGTCACTCCTCAGTCTTTTTTGCTCCAGAGAAAACAACCCAAGCCTATCGAAGGTCGGTGGTGTTGTGGATGGTCTGGAAGAATGTCAAAAGTTGCAGCAGGACATAGATAGGATGCAGGAATGGGTGGAGAAGTGGCAGATGGACTTCAACGCGGATAAATGTGTAGTCGTCCATTTCGGCAGAACCAACGGGATGAACGAGTACACTATCAAGGGCAGGAGTTTTAGTAGCGTTGAAGAGCAGAAGGATCTCGGGGTCCGGGTCCACAGGACTCTTAAATCGGCCTCGCAGGTGGAGGAGGTGGTCAAGAAGGCGTATGGTGTACTGGCCTTCATTAATCGAGGGATTGAGTTTAGGAGTCGGGAGGTAATGCTGCAACTTTACAGGACCCTTGTCAGGCCTCATTTGGAGTACTGTGCGCAGTTCTGGTCGCCTCACTATAGGAAAGACGTAGAAGCTATTAAAAGGGTGCAGAGGAGATTTACAAGGATGTTGCCTGGACTGGGAGGCATGCCTTATGAAGATAGGATGAGGGAGCTGGGATTCTTTTCCCTAGAGAGGCGAAGGTTGAGAGGCGACCTGATAGAAGTTTATAAAATGTTGAGAGGAATAGATAGGGTGGACTCTCAGAGGCTATTTCACCGGGTTGAAATGGTCGCTACGAGAGGACACAGATTTAAGGTGCGGGGAGGGAAGTACAGAGGTGATGTTAGGGATAAGTTTTTCACTCAGAGGGTAGTGAGTGATTGGAATCGGCTGCCGTCATCAGTGGTGGAGGCGAACTCGCTGGGGTCTTTTAAAAGACTTCTGGATGAGTATATGGGGTTTAATGGGATTGGGGGTTATAGATAGGTCTATAGATTGGTGGGGTTGATGTGATCGGCGCAACTCGAGGGCCGAAGGGCCTGTTTGTGCTGTAATGTTCTATGTTCTATGTTCATTGAGAGCCATCAAAATAAATTCGCGGGGAAAGCAGTACTTAAGCTTTGACACACAATTTCTTGTGCCACTCTCGCACGGCCCCCAAGCATGCGGCTGCCTGGGATCTCACCTCCCTTGTTTATTGAAGTTGAAAAACAATGTTAACCATCGCCGCTAAAGCAGACGGGCTGGAGCGTGAGATTTCTGACTTAGTCAATACAATTTCACCCCCGGGGGCTTTTTATTGAGTTGGCGAGGTGAAACTGTTTCCACTGGCTGGAGGGTCAGTAATCAGAGGACACCGATCGATAGAAGAACCAGATAGATTAGATTTCTTCTCGTGCAGCGAGTTGTCGTGAACTGGAATGAAAGGGCAATGGGAGCTGATTCAATAGTAATTCCAAAATTTGTACTCCAACAGGAACACATTTGCCACGGTTACAGGTAAAGAACAAAGCAGAGGCACAAAGCTTTTCCAAAGAAATAGCATCGACATGATGGGCTGAATAGACTCCTTCTACTGCTCCTACTTTCTCAGGAAGTGAAAGAAATTCGACATGTCCCCCCCCCACCCCCCAGCTCTCACCAACTTTTACAAATACACCATAGAAAGCATCCTTTCCCCGACATATCACCAGTCCCCCCCTCCATTGACTCCACCTATACTCGGCAAAACAGACAGCAGAATTAAAGACCCCACACACACTTACCTTTGCCTTAGCAAAGCAGCCAGCATAATTAAGGACCCCACGCGCTCCAGACACTCCCTTGTTCCCAAAGCTTGTGCGACCAAATAAACCTATCGGACTTTAACCTGGTGTTGTGAGACTTCTCACTGTGCCCACCCCAGTCCAACGCCGGCATCTCCACATTTTGGAAAGTCGACATTGCCAGCATGGTAGAATCACAGAAACCTACAGTGCAGAAAGAGGCCCTTCGGCCCATCGAGTCTGCACCGACCACTATCCCACCCAGGCCCTACCCCCACATCCCTACATATTTTACCCACTAATCCCTCTAACTTAAGCATCCTAGTACACTAAGGGGCAATTTTAAATGGCCAATTGACCTAACCCGCACATCTTTGGACTGTGGGAGGAGACCGGAGCACCCGGAGGGAACCCACGCAGACACGAGGAGAATGTGCAAACTCCACACAGGCAGTGACCCGAGCCGGGGATCGAACCCGGGTCCCTGGAGCTGTGAAGCAGCAGTGCTAACCCACTGTGCTACCCTGCCGCCCATACCGTGGTGTTGGACACACCTCCAACATTTTGATCTAGGAGGTTGGTAGATATGGTGGGAAAATGCTATGCACCATTTTCCTTACCTGAGACCAAGCTTAGTAAAAAAAAACCCCGGAAAATTCCACCCTGTATAAATGAGTGTAACTCCTCACACGGAGGGAAAACCTCAGCTCCACTATTTGTTCCTCGCTGTACGATGTTCACTCCCACAGCAGATTTACCTACAGTTCCTGGAGACTACAGGACAATCCTTGAGGTTTGACTGTGATCTGTTGAAGTGTTTGTACACTGCCAGTAATTCCTATCATTCTTCTGTCACCTCCAGCTGCAGAGAGATTTTCCAAATATTGACGACTGTCGTATGAATCAGCGTGTGTGCTGATGGACGCTCCCATCAAAGATGCATCCCTCCTAATTTATCCCCCTTTCCTTATTTTTTCTCCCGCTTTTCTTCTCCTTTCCCCCTTTTTCCTAAATTTTACCTCTCTCCCACCCATCTCCACTACCCCCCCAACTCCCAAATATTTCCATCTGTCACAGCTTACCCACTGATTTCAGCATCGCTGCCGTTTGACAGTTCACACCCTTTACCCTGGGTGATAGAAGTCTGCAGGGTGACGAGAGACATGGACAGAGTGGACAGCATTTCCCCAGGGCGGAAGAATCAATTACGAGGGGGCATGGGTTTAAGGTGCGAGGGGCAAGGTTTAAAGGAGATGTACGAGGCAGTTTTTTTTACACAGGGGGTGGTGGGTGCCTGGAACTCGCTGCTGGGGGAGGTAGTGGAAGCAGTCACGATAGTGAGTTTTAAGGGGCAAGTTGAGAAATACATGAATAGGATGGGAATAGAGGTCCCCGGAAGGGTTTTAGTTCAGACAGACAGCATGGTCAGTGCAGGCTTGGAGGGCCGAAGGGCCTGTTTCTGTGCTGTAATTTTCTTTGTTCTTTGTCCTGTCTATGGGCTGCCATTAGCAGCCTTTTCCCCTTGTTTCTGTGGCTATGACTCATCTTTCAATCCCTCACCCTACAGTATAAATATCTCCCACTTTCTGTGCCTTTTAGATTTGACAGAGGGTCACCTGGACTGGAAACATCATCTCTTTTCTCTCCTAACAGATGCTGCCAGACCTGCTGAGATTTTCCATTTCCTCTTTTGGTATCAAAAACACATATTGGGAGTTTTTCACTGGTGGTAGAATGGGAAGGAACACAGGGAGCAGAGTCACAGAGTCATTGAGGTTTACAGCAGGGAAAAAGGCCCTTCAGCCCAACTTGTCCATGCCATCCAGTTTTTACCACTCAGCCCCAATTGCCTGAGTTTGACCCATATCCTTCCATACCCACCTTACCCAAGACGTGGAGATGCTGGCATTGGACTGGGTGGGCACAGTAAGAAGTCTCAGGTGACTAAGTAGAAGCACTCAGAAAGCTTATGATTCCGAATAAATCTGTTGGACTTTAAACTGGCATTGTGAGACTTCTTACTGTGCCCACCCCAGTCCATTGCTGGCATCTCCTCACTATGTCTACCATCGACACCATTCATCTGGTGAAGGAGCAGCACTCCGAAAACTTGTGTTTCCAAATAAACCTATTGTACTTTAACCTGGTGTGGTGAGACTTCTTACTGCATCTTACCCATGCAACTGTTAAATGCTTTTTAGAAGACAAAATTATATCCACTTCTACTACTACCTCTGGCAGTTTGTTCCAGACACTCACCACCCTCTGTGTGAAAACATTGCCCCTCTGGACTCTTTTGTATCTCTCCCCTCTCACTGTAAACAACTGCCCTCTAGTTTTAGACTCCCCTACCTTTGGGAAAGGATATTGACTATCTAGCTAATCTATGCCCCTCATCATTTTATGGACCTCTATAAAATTGCCCCTGAGTTCCTAGGAAAAAAAAAAGTCCCAGTCTATCCAGCCTCTCCTTGTAACACAAACCATCAAATCCCGGTAGCATCCCAGTAAATCTAGAGGGAGAAGGTTAGAGTCTTTAGGAGGGATACATGGAGAGTTAGAATTCCCATCGTATGAACGTATGAATTAAGAGCAGGAGTAGGCCATTCGGCTTGCTACAGCGTTCAATAAGATCATGGTTGATCTAAATCTGGTCTCAACTTCATTTTCCTGACCGATCCTTGATTCCCTAAATTGTCCCTTCTTTCTCTGCACCCCAGCTATGTCTGTAACATTATGTTCTGCTCTCTCTCTTTTCTTTCTCCCTTTTGTACTCACTGGATGGTTCACTTTGTCTGTATAGCGCGCAAGAAACAATACTTTTCACCGTACCCCAATAATTGTGACAATAATAAATCAAATCAATCAACTTAAATCAATCAAATATCTGTCTCATTCAGCCTTGAATATAATTACTGAGCCAGCCTCATCTGCTTGCTGAGGAATAGAACGACAAAGACAGAGAGAAGGAATTCCTCCTCATCTCCATCTCAAATGGTAGATTCTTTATTTTTAAACTGCTTCCCCCCCCCCCCCCCCGTTCTAGATACCCTCATGAGGGGGAGCTTCCTCTCAGCATCCACTCTGTCAGGCCCAGCTAGAATCTTACATGTTGTAATAAAAGCAACACTCGTTCTTCCAAACTCCAATGAGTATCGGCCCAACCAGTAGTGGAGGAGATGGGTGGCGTGGTGGTAATTTCACTGGTCTGGTCACTTAGAGACACAGCTTCAAATACCATCGCGGCAACTGGTGGAATTTAACGGGGAATTAAAAGCTATTGGTGACCACAAAACCCATCGTTATAAAAACTCAGCTGCCACCCTTAACTGGTGTGACCTACATGATTGGCCATTAGTTGCCCTCTGAAACTGCCTGGCTAGCCATTTGTTACAAAGTCCAAAAGGAATGAAGCTGGACAAACCCACCCAGGAGCGTCTCAGGCAACGGCAAGCTCAAGCCCCACTGATGTTGCAAATTCCCTCTTGGTGCAGTTTGGAGGTTTGTACCCAAACTGGGAGATTTGTCTCACTGACATAGCCATGTGGCAGCACGGTGGCACAGCGGTTAGCGCTGCTGCCTCACAGCTCCGGGGACCCGGGTTCAATCCCCAGCTTGGGTCACTATCTGTGCATTGTCAGCACGTTCTCACCCTGAGACAGAAGGGAATAGAAGGTCTCATTGACGGAGCGAGGTAGGAGACGCAGGTGGGGCATAAGCACTAGCATGGGTATGTTGGGCTGAATGGCCTGTCTCCGAGCTGTAAATTGTATATAACAAAGAACAGTACAGCACAGGCCCTTCAGCCCTGGGCCAATCATGTTGTCCTATCTGGGTCAACCACCTGCATCCGTCTATTCCCTGCCTAATTATATGTCTATCCAGATAAATCTTAAATGTCGCTAAAGTATCTGCCTCAACCATCTTAGCTGGCAGTGCATTCCAGGCCCTCTGTGTAAAGACTTCTACCGCACATCTCCGTCGAACCTTCCTCCCCCTTACCTTGAACCTGCACCCTCTTGTAATTGTTATTTCTGCCCCAGGAGAAAAAGCTTCCAGCTGTTCCCCCTATCGATATGAATGGGACTGTGTTAAATAGTCGAACAGGCTCTTCAAGCGACACTGAGCCCCTTCCAGCCCAGACAAAGGAGACGCTTTTCCACACGCCATTCGTTCATTTTTATGTTTTCAACAAATGTCAGTGCCTGTTTGCCCATCACTGTCTCAGGGCGATGTGTGGAGGAATTAATTGGCAGACGGTAAGAGTGTGCCCTGATTGAATGAAACCTGGTGTTGTCAGACTTTTTACTGTGTTTACGCCAGTCCAACGCCGGCATACCCACATCATGACTCCTGAAAAGGTCAGGCATGCCCGAAGGGATGGCAGAGACGCTGGGATGGCTGGATGCCAACGACATACGCCTCCGAAAATGGCACAGCAAATCCGCCCCAGGGCTTACAGGATTTTCAGTTCAGTTCCATATCAACGAAGGAGTGGAAAATGAAACTTTGGATTCCTTTTAAACGAGCGTGCGGTTGCAAGGGGGCAATGGGCCTCTCGTTAAGCTGACGTGAAGCAATAAAAAAGCAAAAATCACCCGTGCGACCCTTAACCATTTGGGGAGCTCTTGGCTAATTTTGTTGCAGCCCTCATGTCATCTGCTCACCTCGTCGTATGTATATTTTTGGGATCTTGCTGCGCACAAATTGGCCGTCGCTTTTCATAAGAACATAAGGAATAGGAGCAGGAGTAGGCCATCTAGCCCTTCGAGCCTGCCCCACCATTCAATAAGATCATGGCTGATCTGTCGTGGCTCAGTTCCACCTTCCCGCCCTCTCCCCATAACCCTTAATCCCTTCTCTTATCAAAAACCCATCAACCCGTTTCTTAAAAATATTTAGCGAGGCAGCCTCCACCACTTCAACGGGCAGAGAATTCCAGAGATTCACCACCCTTTGAGTGAAGAAGTTCCTCCTCAACTCCGTTCTAAACCGCCCCCCCTTTATCTTGAGGCTGTGCCCCCTAGTCCTACTGTCTTTTTTGAGTGGGAAGAGTCTCTCCACCTCTATCCTATCCATCCCATTCATCATCTTATACGTCTCAATGAGATCTCCCCTCATTCTTCTAAACTCTAACGAGTATAAGCCTAGTTCATTCAGCCTCTCCTCATAGCTCAATCCCCTCAACTCCGGTATCAGCCGAGTAAACCTCCTCTGCACTCCCTCCAGGGCCAAAATATCCTTGCGCAGGTGCGGCGCCCAAAACTGCACACAGTACTCCAGCTGCGGCCTCACCAATGCCCTATACAGCTGCAGCAAGACCTCCCTACTTTTATATTCAATCCCCCTCGCTATGAAGGCCAGCATCCCATTCGCCTTCCTGACCACCTGCCTTACTTAACAACGGAGACTGGGGGGTGGGATTTTCAGGCCACCTTCGCCTAAAACCAGAAAATCTTGCCGAGGTCGACAGATATTTGCATGGACCATCCCCACCCCCCACCACCCTCCCTGTGGCGGGCGTGACAGGAAATCTCCCCCCTACATTTCAAAAGTAATTGGTCGACAAGCGCTCTTGGGCAGCGGCTCGGGGCTGTGCAAATATTCTCCATCACTTCTTCATTTGAACAAAAACTTTCTTCAGCTCCGTTGCGTTGAGGCCAATACTCAGTTCACTGTTTTCCACGCTGACTTATTCTTTCCCAGAAATCCAAAGCTGGCAAACTCGCCCAGTGCTCCCATAAAAACACATGAGGATGTTATTCAGGCCCGTGTAGCTTGCTCCACAATTCACTCCGATCTGTTACTTAACTCCAAATGCCCACCTCGTTCGACCAGAAGACATAGGAGCAGAAGAAGGCCATTCGGCCCACTGAGTCTGTTCCGCCGCTCAATGAGGTCATGACTGGTTTGATGTGATAACCACAACTCCACTTTCCCACATTATCTCCAAAACCCTTGATTCACCATCGTCCCACATCCCTGAATACCTTTCGTTGACAATCACCCTGTTTTTCTCAGTTTTTCAAATTAATACATAGAATTATAGTGCAGAAGGAGGCCAGCATAGAACCCTAGAACCAGCATAGAACCCTACAGTGCAGAAACAGGCCCTTCGACCCATCGAGTCTGCACCGAACACAATCCCACCCAGACCCTATCCCCATATCCTTACACATTTACCTGCTAATCCCTCTAACCTACACATCCCAGGACACTAAGGGGCAATTTTAGCATAGCCAATGAACCTAATCCGCACATCTTTGGACTGTGGGAGGAAACCGGAGCACCCGGAGAAAACCCACGCAGACACGAGGAGAATGTGCAAACTCCACACAGGCAGTGACCCGAGCCGGGAATCGAACCCAGGACCCTGGAGCTGTGAAGCAGCAATGCTAACCACTGTGCTACCGTGCCGCCCACCATTCAGCCCATCGAGCCTGCGTCGACCACAGTCCCACCCAGGCCCTATTCCCGCAACTCCACATAATAAACGTGCTCAGGGTCAATTTTAGCAAGGCCAATCAACCTGACCTGCAACATCTTTGGACTGTGGGAGGAAACCAGAGCACCCAGAGAAGCCCATGCAGACATGGGGAGAATGTGCAAACTCCACACCGACAGTGACCCGAGGCCAGAATTGAACCTGAGTCCATAAGAACATAAGAACATAAGAAATAGGAGCAGGAGTACGCCATCTAGCTCTTCGAGCCTGCCCAGCCATTCAATAAGATCATGGCTGATCTGTCATGTCTCAGTTCCACATTCCCACCCTCTCCCCATAACCCTTAATCCCCTCTCTTATCAAAAACCCATCAACCCGCGTCTTAAAAATATTTAGCGAGGCAGCCTCCACCACTTCAATGGGCAGAGAATTCCAGAGATTCACCATCCTTTGAGTGAAGAAGTTCCTCCTCAACTCTGTTCTAAACCGCCTCCCCTTTATCTTGAGGCTGTGCCCCCTAGTCCTACTGTCCTTTCTGAGTGAGAAGAGTCTCTCCACCTCTATCCTATCCATCCCATTCATCATCTTATACGTCTCAATGAGATCTCCCCTCATTCTTCTAAACTCTAACGAGTACAAGCCCAGTTTATTCAGCCTCTCCTCATAGCTCAACCCCCTCAACTCCTGTATCAGCCTAGTAAACCTCCTCTGCACTCCCTCCAAGGCCAAAATATCCTTGCATAAGTACGGCGCCCAAAACTGCACACAGTACTCCAGCTGCGGCCTCACCAATGCCCTATACAGCTGCAGCAAGACCTCCCTACTTTTATATTCAATCCCCCTCGTTATGAAGGCCAGCATCCCATTCGCCTTCCTGACCTGCTGCACCTGCAGGCTGGGTTTTTGTGACTCATGCACAAGGACCCCCAGGTCCCTCTGCACCCCTGACCCTCTGAGGCCAGGTGGCCACTGTGCTGCCCATTTGTGGGCTATGGGCATTGCTATTAAGCCAACATTTATTCCCACCTCTAATGCTCCTCAAATGAATGACTTGTTAGGCTATTTCAGAGGCCAGTTAACAATCAGTGGCATTGGTGTGGGTCTGGAGACACATACATAAGAAAAGGCAAGGATGGCAGATTTCCTTCCCAAAAGGACATTATTTGATTTGATTTATTATTGTCACATTTATTAGCATACAGTGAAAATATTATTTCTTGCGCGTTATATAGACAAAGCATACTGTTCATAGAGAAGGGAAGGAGAGAGTGCAGAATGGAGTGCAGAAAAGATTTACTAGACTGCTACCAGGATTTGATGGATTGAGTTATAAGGAGAGGCTGAATGGACTGGGACTTTTCTCTCTGGAGCGTTGGAGGCTGAGGGGTGACTTTATAGCGGTCTATAAAATAATGAGGGGCACAGACAAATCCAATAACTTTTCCCAAATGTAGCAGAGTCTAAAACTAGAGGGCATTGGTTTAAGGTGAGGTGGGAGAGATACAAAAGTGTCCAGAGGCACAATTTTTTCACACAAAGGGTGGTGAGTGTCTGGAACAAGTTGCCAAAGGTAGTAGGAGTGGGAGGGGGGGTACAATTTTATCTTTTAAAAGATATTTAGTTACATGGGTACAATGGGTATAGAGGGACATAGGCCAAATGCGGGCAATTGGGATTAGCTTAGGGGTTTGAAAAAAAGGACGGCACGGACCAGTTGGGCCGAAGGGACTTTTTCCATGCTGTAAACCTCTGTGACTCTATGACTCTATGTAGTGTTACAGTCATAGCTAGGGTGTAGAGAAAGATCAACTTAATGCGAAGTAGGTCCATTCAAAAGTCTGACAGCAGCAGGGAAGAAGCTGAATTGCTATATGTCCTCGGATTTCTGAAGAAGGTGGAAGGGAGAATGTCTAGGATGCATGGGGTCCTTAATTATGCTGGCTGCTTCTCTGAGGCAGCAGCAAGTGTAGTCAGAGTCAATGGATGGGAGTCTGGTTTGCATGATGGATTGGGCTACATTCACAATCCTTTGTAGCTTCTTGCAGTCTTGGGCAGAGCAGGAGCCCATACCAAGCTGTGATACAGCCAGAAAGGATAGTTTCCATGGTGCATCTGAGAATTGCAGAGGATACCAAATTAATGAGCCAGATGGGGTTTTGCAAACAGTTAGTAGTCAGGTGGTTACTCTTACTGTGTTTTTTTTAAACAATTAACTGACCGCTTATCATGTGCCATTTACAGAGGAGATTTTCAAACTTCCAATAACTTTTGCTTGTCGAAGTCTTTCCTAAATTCACTCCCAAAAACAAGTTCTGACAAAAGACCAAAATGTTTCTCCCTTCTCAGGTATTGTTTGATCTGCTGAGCATTTCCAGGATTTTTAGTTGTTACTTTACTCCTGCAATCCTTGACTCTAACTTTTAGGCCAAGTCCCTATTATTCCCTCCCTGGCTGCTTTGAACAGTCTGGAATACAATCCATCTGGCCCTGGTGGTTTATCCACCTTCAATGATGCCAGTCCCTCCAGTGCCCCCCCTCTTATTATGCTTATTGTATTGAATATTTCACAAATCTCCTCTTTAACTAGTATGTCTGTATTGCCCATCCTTTGTGAAGACTGAGACAAAGTACTCACTAAGAATCTTGGCCGAATCAATCTACAAGTTACCAAGAACATCACTGCTGGGCACTTCCTTTTCCCTAGCTTTTCTGTTTGCCTTAATGTACTGATAAAACACAATAAGATTTTCTTTGACTTTACCAGCTAATGCTTCCTCATATCCTGTCTTCACTTCCCTAATTTCCTGTACCTCTGTACTCTCTATACCCCTCTTGGCTTGACAAAAGCATTTGCTGGCTCATTTCCCGACACCACTGTTTAAGATGCAGTGTTCTTTTTCAGGCAGTCAGTGTGTCTGACAAACATACAGCTCAGATGCTGGGAAAGCAGGATAATTATTCACCTCAGCCATGTAATAGTTATGAAGATAAGGTTGATGGGCTGTTGTTGAGAAATAGACATTTCCCCTGTTTTTCTTGACTTAAAGAAATGGCAGCTGAGATACGGTTTTTCATTAAAGAAATGGGAGACGTTTGGTACGTGGCAGAAAGGGAAGCAGTTTTCTGCGTTCAATTGCTGACTGGAACTGTATGAAGACAGGAGTGTTCTCCCTCCCTCTCCACAAAATCTCTCTGGAAGCTCCAAGACTGATAACCCAAGATGGGACAAGTATATCCATGATTGCTAACTGTATTTGAAGTAGATTTTACATCTATTGGAAGACCGTTGCTTATTTGGAGCTGAAATATTGATAAGTTAGAAATTAGTGTTGTTTCTTTTCATGAAAGAATTGATTCAAGAATTATTCAGAGTTAAACTGCTGCGTTTTGTTTTGAACTGCATTATGAATAAAGTTTGCTGCAATAAAAAAACTGCTAATTTGTCAGTGGAATTACATTTGGAGTGAAGCATCCTTTCCTCACATTTATGCTAAAATTAAATGAATTTGGGGTCTAGTCTGGCATCATAACATACCCTGGGGTTTAGGCCCATGATCCTAACACTTGACCTTGTTGTGACTGCAGTTCTAACGTCTACTGATTTCCAACAAGTTTGTCAGGAATATCGACCTAAATGGCCATTGCAAAATCTTTTGTAATTCTGTGTTTTTTTGGGCTGTTGGGAATCAATTTGGTTTTCTGTGGCTTGACCACAATTCCTGAAGCTTGGACAATGTGGCCTAAGAATATTATCATAGGATCTTGCAAAGCCATATTTGTTGCCTAATGTCAAACCTGCTTCTTGGAGGATTTTGAAGACTGTTCTTACACGGTAGTCATCATAGAATCCCTACAGCGTAGAAGGAGGCCATTCGGCCCATCGAGCCTTCATGACAACAATTCCATTCAATCCCTATTCCTGTAACCCCACACATTTACCCTGCTAATCCTCCTGACACTACGGATAATTTACAAAGAGAATGAAGAGCAAAGAAAATTACAGCACGGGGACAGGCCATTCGGCCCTCCATACCTGCACTGACCATGCTGCATAACTGAACTAAAACCCCCCACCCTTCCTGGGACCGTATCAAAGAACAAAGAACAAAACAGCACGGGAAACAGGCCCTTCGGCCCAACGAGCCCGCGCCGCCGTCCCATGGTCAGTGACCTATTCATGACTCTAGTCCATGCCTAATGTGTGAGGATCAGGGAGGTCCAATATAGGGACAATTTGTTACCCAATCAATCAGCCTAAAAGCACATTTTTGGGATGTGGGAGGAAACCGGAGCACCCGGAGGAAACCCACGCAACCACGGGGAGAACGCGCAAACTCCCACGGACACAGGCCCAACTCCATGTGTCTGCACAGCAACAGTGATAGCCTCTGTGCTGCCATGATGCCCTCGAGATGGTAAGTGCCTGTGGATATAAATTTTATTATTAAAGACTCTATATCCCTGAGACTAAAACTGACCCCAAGCCTACAATGCTTAATAAGGCCTGCTATATCCCCCTATATGTAAACTGCTCATGTGGCTGTCCAAGTGACTCTTGAACAACCCTAGCGAGCCTGCTTCCACCACCTTACTCGGCAGTGCATTCCACATCCCCACTACCCTCTGTGTGAAAAACTGCCCTCTAACATTAGTCTTATATCTAGCCCCCCTCACCCTAAGCCCGTGACCCCTCGTTCTATCCATTTCTAATAGCGGAAAAAGCTTATCACCATCTACTCTATCTGTATCCTTCTATTCCCATCCTATTCATGTAGTTGTCCAGACACCCCTTAAAAGTCATTATCGTATCTGCTTCCATTACCACTCGTGGCGGCGAGTTACAGCCACCCATTACTCTCTTGGAAAAAACTTGCCTCGTACGTCTTCTTTAAACCTTGCCTGTCACACCTTAAACCTGTGCCTTCTAATAATTGATTCTTCCACCCTGGGAAAAAGCTTCTGACTATCCACTCTGTCCATGCCCCTCATAATCTTGTAGACTTCTATCAGGTCGTCCCTCAACCTCCATCGGAAGTTGGCCAATGGCCAACCATGTCCATGTCATGGCCAATGCACCAAAACTGCACATCTTTGGAGTGTGGGCGGAACCCAGAGGAAAGCCACGCAGACACGGGGAAAACATGCGCTCAAACAGTGACCCAAGCTAGGAATCGAACCCAGGTCCATGGTGCTGTGAGGCAGCAGCACTAACCACGGTGCCACTATGCCACCCTTTATGTTCTTCCTTTGACGAACCATGCACCAGGACATTGCCCACGTGGTGTTTAGCTCCTTCCGTATCTTCCAGGGTCTGAGACATCATTCTTTGGAAAATCGCAAATGCACAAGCGATTCCAAGTGGTAACCCGTTAAAGCAATAACAACCAAACAGGGTGAGAAAAGTAGTTAGCAATCTGGATTCTGTGTTTAGAGGCAATAGTTAAAAGCCACTGTTGGCATTTTCTGTAAAAAGTCTGACAACACCAGGTTTTAGTCCAACCTGTAACCCCTGTGACTTGCCTGGGTTTGCGTTGGCCACGCTAAATTCTCCCTCAGTGTACCCAAACAGGCACCAGAATGTGGCAACTAGGGCATTTTCACATTATAGAATCATAGAATCCCTACAGTACAGTCATTCGGCCCATCAAGTCTGCACTGACCACAATCCGACCCAGGCCCTATCCCTGCAAATCCTACGTACTTAACCTACGTGTGACAACTGGAGGATTTTCACAGTGACTTTATTGCAGTGTTAATATAAACCCAGTTGTGCCATAAGACAGGAGCTTTGTGACTTTATTTCTTGTTGCCCTTTTGTTCTTGCTATACATTATTGTAGAAAGACTGAATCTGGTCACCAGGTCTGTAAAATGTACAATTTTGCTGTCTTTGCCACTACCTCAGGCAAACCCAGGCAAGTCACGGGGTTTACAGGTTGGACTAAAACCTGGTGTTGTCAGACTTTTTACTGTGTTTATGCCAGTCCAACGCCGGCATACCCACATCTTGGCATTTTCTGAAGAGGGTGCGTTTTGCCACTTTGGCAACACTTTCATTCACTGATGTGCTCTCCTGACAGGTTTGACTGAGTTAAATCCATGCAGATTCTAATTAACTATGAATCTTAATACTGTGACCATTCCAGAATACCACTCTATCGATACTCGAGCTGGAGAGGTGTAACATGTGCTCAATCTCGCACTGGACTTTGTATAAATGTGGGATCTCTAACACTGTAAAGCGATTTATAGGCTTAGTGCCTATCCTCAGGATTATTCAATATTCTGTCGTCAGATTTCCTGAGCCCGAAAGAAAGGATCAGTGAATACCTCAGCAATTCCATCAACCTTCTAAAATAAGCCTAAGCTGCAAACGTGCTTTCTCTGTGCGGTAATAATAACTCTTGGTTCTGTATAATAATAACTCTTCATTCTCTTTGTAAATTATCTGTAGTGTCAGGAGGATTAGCAGGGTAAATGTGTGGGGTTACAGGAATAGGGATTGAATGGAATTGTTGTCATGAAGGCTCGATGGGCCGAATGGCCTCCTTCTACGCTGTAGGGATTCTATGATGACTACCGTGTAAGAACAGTCTTCAAAATCCTCCAAGAAGCAGGTTTGACATCAGGCAACAAATATGACTTTGCAAGATCCTATGATAATATTCTTAGGCCAATTATAACAGGCGGAATAATATCCTCATAAGTGTATTAGTGTAGCCTCTCCTGGACCTTGCAATTGAATGGAGGGTGGCTGTGATGTTACATCCTTTAGCCACTTCACTTCATCAGAAAACACTGAAACACCTGTGCCGGTATCTAGCTTGAACAGGGGTGACCATCAGCATCTCATTCAGTTTCATGAATTTTGGATTGCTGTTGGATTTTTCTGTGGCTCTTCCATTGGTTGGAATGGTTTGGTTGTTGTTTTCTCTTTTCCCCTGGAAACTGTGGGATCTTTGGATCCGCAAGATATTTTAAAATGCCCTAACCTCCCCAAACATTTGGCACCCAGCTCCAACTCCTGGACATCCTTACACCTTGTATAGAGTTTTCCTGTCCCAATAAGAGCATCTCCAGATGGCGGTTGGGGCACTTATTTTCCGATTCCACTGCCCTTTCTCTTTTTCATTTGATTTGATTTATTATTGTCTAACATACAGTGAAAAGTATTGTTTCTTGCGCGCTACACAGACAAAGCATACCATCCATAGAGAAGGAAATGAGAGAGTGCAGAATGTAGTGTTACGGTCACATCTAGGGTGCAGAGAAAGATCAACTTGATGCAATTTAGGTCCATTCAAAAGTCTGACAGCAACAGGGAAGGAGCTGTTCTTGAGTCAGTTGGTACGTGACCTCAGACTTTTGTATCTTTCACCCGACGGAAGAAGGTGGAAGAGAGAATGTCTGGAGTGCGTGGGGTCCTTGATTATGTTGCTGCTTTGTCGAGGCAGTGGGAAGTGTAGACAGAGTCAATGGATGGGAGACTGGTTTGTGTGATGGATTGGGCCACATTCACAACTTTTTTGTAGTTCCTTGCGGTCTTGGACAGAGCAGGAGCCCAGACCAAGCTGTGATACAATCAGAAAGAATGCTTTCTGTGATGCATCTGTAAAAGTTGGTGAGAGTTGTAGCTGACATGCCAAATTTCCCTTAGTTTTCTGAGGAAGTAGAGGTGTCGGAGGGATTTCTTAACTATAGTGTCAGAATGGAGGGATCAGGAAAGGTAGCTGGTGATCTGGACACCTAAAAGCTTGAAGCTCTCAACCCTTTCTACTTCATCCCCATTGATATAGACAGGAGAATGTTCCCCTTTACGCTTCCTGAAGCCAATGACAATCAATTTTATCTGATATATTGAATAGCTTCACTCATTTTTTTCCAAAGGATATCACTTTTCTATGAACAGCCACTTCGTTTATCCTATCTTGGTCTGTTGCACTATTTTCACTGTCCTTGCAAGAATTAAGTTTTCCTTCAATTGCAAATGACGTGATAGGGTTTCTTCAAGGACCCCGAACCATTATATAGGCTAGTGGGTCATTGTTTTTGTAACTGGTCGGCGCAACATCGTGGGCCGAAGGGCCTGTTCTGCGCTGTAATGTTCTATGTTTTATGTTCTATTATATGGTTATTTATCTCTGAAGTTCCCACAGTTGCAATTCTCCCTGTGTCTCCACTGATCATTTATGAATGAGGCCATGGATTCACCTTCTCTTATTAAATTTTTTTGCTCAATGTATGTAACTTTCAAGAAAATTATCTTCCATAGCACCTATTGTGTATTACACAGTACTGACCTGATCTATCTTATGCAAACTTGAAGTAGTTCTGTAGCTGGATGGTTTCTTCCTCCAGGGGAGGTAGGATGGCACAGTGATTAGCATCACTGCCTCAAAGCACCACACAGGGACCCGGGTTCGACTCCCGGCTTGCAGAGTCTGCACATTCTCCCCGTGTCTGTGTGGGTTTCCTCTGGGTGCTCTGGTTTCCTCCCACAGTTTGAAAGATGTGCTGGTTGGGTGCAGTGACTCGAACAGACACCGGAGTGTGGCGACGAGGGGAATTTCACAGTAACTTCATTGTAGTGTTAATGTAAGCCTACCTGTGACTAACAAGTAAACTTTAAGGACATTGTGGTATTGTCACTGGATTAGTAATCCCAAGCTCATAACCCAAGTCTCAGGTTCGAATCTCATGGTGGGCGATGATGAAATTTGAATTCAGTGAAAATCTAGAATTAAATCTCTGGTGCGGCCGCACTTGGAGTTTTGTGTGCAGTTCTGGTCCCCACATTACAGGAAGGATGTGGAGGCTTTGGAGAGGGTGCAGAGGAGGTTTACCAGGATGTTGCCTGGTATAGAGGGGAGATCCTATGAGGAGAGATTGAGAGATTTGGGGTTGTTTTCGCTGGAAAGAAGGCGGCTAAGAGGGGATCTCATTGAAACATATAAGATGATTAGAGGTTTAGACAGGGTAGATAGTGATAGCCTTTTTCCTAGGATGGAGAAAGCTAGCACGAGGGGGCACGATTTTAAATTAAGGGGGGGTAGTTATAGGACAGATGTCAGGGGTAGGTTCTTTACCCAGAGGGTGGTGAGGGACTGGAATGCCCTGCCAGCTGCAGTTGTAAATGCACCTAGTTTGGGGGCGTTTAAGAGATCCGTGGATAGGTTTATGGATGAAAAGGGATTGGTTTAGGCTAGTGGGTCATTGTTTTGTAACTGGTCGGCGCAACATCGTGGGCCGAAGGGCCTGTTCTGCGCTGTAATGTTCTAAAAAAAAAAAAATGCTTGCTGAAGTCGATTGCTGTAAAAACCCCATCTGAATCACTAATGCCCTTTAGGGAAGGAAATCTGCCGTCCTTACCCGGTCTGGCCTACATGTGACTCCAGAGCCACAACAAGTGCGGTTGACTCTCAACTGCCGTTGGAGATGGGTAATAAATGCTGACCCAGGCAGCTTCCCACGAACGAAACCTTGGCTCTGGGGGCAGCACACATCCCGGTCCTGTCCACACCAGCTTTTACCATTGCAGGGACTTGGGAGTTACCAACCAACCCATTGGCCGGCAACTCTCTAAGGTGGATCTTCCCCCCCCCCCCCGCTAAGTGAGGAGTGGAAGTTCCCTCTGCAGCCGGTTGGCATTGGAGCGTGAGATGGCAGAGGGGCAGAGTTGGCAGTGACATGCTACCCTCCGACTCTTGGCATAGCAGGATAAGATAGTATCCTAAAAATCATAGAACCCTACAGTGCAGAAAGAGGCCCTTCAGCCCATCGAGTCTGCACCGGACACAATCCCACCCAGGCCCTACCCCCAAATCCCTACATATTTTACCCACTAATCCCCTCTAACCTACACATCCCTGGACACTAAAGGGGCAATTTCTTAGCACGGCCAATCAACCTAACCCCGCACACCTTTGGACTGTGGGAGGAAACCGGAGAACCCGGAGGAAACCCAGGCAGGCACGAGGAGAATGTGCGAACTCCACCCGGACAGTGACCCGAGCCTGGAATCGAACCCAGGACCCTGGAGCTGTGAAGGAGCAGTGCTAACCCACTGTGCTATCGTGCTGCCCTGGCATCCTGACCGAAATCCTGACCAGTGGTTTCAGCCATCCTAATATTTAATTAGAGGAACATGCTACTCATTAAATCCTGAATATTGGACAAGCAGCATGATAAATAAGAGGCAGCGGAGAGGTTGACAGGTCCAACAGCAACTGGGAATCCTACGTGAGTGTTAACATCTCCCAGTCATGAGAAGGGCTATTTCTATGCTGATCATATCTTTGGTGATACGGTTTTAGTAATCTTTATGCATATACAAAGGCAGAAAATGCAGAGGAACGCAGGGAGCTGTATTTTATAGTTAACTTGTGAAAAGAACGAGATCAGAGATAAATCATCATGAATAATGCAGGCCAATGCCGTCTCACAATTGATAAAGGTTAAAAGAGAATAGACGGGAGGAAAAACATTTATATATAGCATCTTAGCCCAGCTCTCGGGAAGATCTTAAAGCTTTTCACAAGGAACGAGTCACTTTGATGCACAGCGTCTGGTTTTACGTGGCAGAAGGGGGCAGCCATTGCAGGCATGTCAAGATCCCAGAAACAACAGAGGAATTAGCAAGTTCTTCGGGTTTTGATGCGATTGGAAAATTCCCTCCTCGTCTTCAAACCCGCGCTTCTGAAAGTTCGCTTGAAGAACTCTGAATTTCTGACGGTTAATGTTACATCTGAAAGATGAACGGCCTCAGATTAGAGGGAGCTTGCTGCTCTTTGGCGCCTTCCCAAATACCCCACAGGGCTTACCGCTTTTAGAGCACTCCTACATGCGTCATCGCTGCTATAACGGCAAGAACGCAGCAGCCCACATATGAACAAAAAGATCCCACAAACAGCAATGAATGAATAACAGGCATTCTATTTTTGACGTTGGTCGTGAGAGTCATAGAATTTACGGTACAGATTGGAGGCCATTTGGCCCATCGGACCTGCACTGACAACAATCCCACCCAGGTCCTTCCCCCGTAACCCCACATATTTACCCTCCTAGTCCCTCTGGCACTAAGGGGCAATTCAGCATTGCCAATCATCCTAACCCGCACATCTTTGAACTGTAGGAGGAAACTGGAGCACCCTGAGGAAACTCAAGCTGACGCGGGGAGAACATGCAAACGTGTAGAGGCCTATAAAATATTGAAGGGCACAGCGATCAGCTGGACAGTCAATATCTTTTCCCAAAGTTAGGGGAGTCTAAAACTAGAGGGCATAGGTTTAAGGTGAGAGGGGAGAGATACAAAAGTGTCCCGAGGGGCAATTGTTTCTCACAGAGGGTGGTGAATGCCTGGAATGAGCTGCCAGAGACATAAGAACATAAGAACATAAGAAATAGGAGCAGGAGTAGGCCATCTAGCCCTTCGAGCCTGCCCCGCCATTCAATAAGATCATGGCTGATCTGTCGTGGCTCAGCTCCACCTTCCCGCTTTCTCCCCATAACCCTTAATCCCCTCTCTTATCAAAAACCCATCAACCCGCTTCTTGAAAATATTTAGCGAGGCAGCCTCCACCACTTCAAAGGGCAGAGAATTCCAGAGATTCACCACCCTTTGAGTGAAGAAGTTCCTCCTCAACTCTGTTCTAAACCGCCCCCCCCTTTATCTTGAGGCTGTGCCCCCTAGTCCTACTGTCTTTTTTGAGCGGGAAGAGTCTCTCCACCTCTATCCTATCCATCCCATTCATCATCTTATATGTCTCAATGAGATCTCCCCTCATTCTCCTAAACTCTAATGAGTACAAGCCTAGTTCATTCAGCCTCTCCTCATAGCTCAATCCCCTCAACTCCGGTATCAGCCTAGTAAACCTCCTCTGCACTCCCTCCAAGGCCAAAATATCCTTGCGCAGGTGCGGCACCCAAAACTGCACACAGTACTCCAGCTGCGGCCTCACCAATGCCCTATACAGCAGTGCAGGCGGGTACAATTTTGTCTTTTAAGAAGCACTTAGTCAGTTTGCATGATAAAATGGATAAAGAAGGATATGGGCCAAAAGCGGGCAACTGGGATTAGCTTGGGGGTTTAAATAAAAAGGGCAGCATGGCCAAGTTGGGCCGAAGGGCCTGCTTCCAAACTGTAAACCTCTAAGACTCTACGACTCCACTCAGACGGTGACTCCAGGTCAGAATCGAACCTGGGTCCCGAGCTCTGTGAAGCAGCAGCGCTAACCACTGTGCCACCGTGCTGCCCAGCACGCTAGCAAATCTTCCTGCTCTTCTTCAGAATAGTGCCACTCAAAGAAGGTAGGAAGGGCCTCGGTTTAACATCCCACCTGAAAGACAGCAAAAACGGCTGCCGGAATTCTCCGGCCGTTCACGTTCCCGCCTGCGCGATTCCCATTGATAGTAGTGGGGGGGGGGGAGAACCAGAAAATCCCACCGCATCTCCCACAGGCGGGAAACACACGGCTGGGAGGCCGGAATATCTCACCCATAAGAACATAAGAAATAGGAGCAGGAGTAGGCCATCTAGCCCCTCGAGCCTACCCCGCCATTCAATAAGATCATGGCTGATCTGAAGTGGATCAGTTCCACTTTCCCGCTTTCTCCCCATAACCCTTAATCCCCTGTCTGTCAAAAACCTATCTACCCGTGACTTAAATATGTTATATTTAGCGAGGCAGCCTCCACCACTTCAACGGGCAGAGAATTCCAGAGATTCACCACCCTTTGAGTGAAGAAGTTCCTCCTCAACTCTGATCTAAACCGCCCCCCCTTTATGTGCCCCCTAGTCCTGCTGTCCTTTCTAAGCGGGAAGAAGCATCTCTCTACCTCTACCCTATCCATCCCTTTCATTATCTTATACGTCTCTATAAGATCCCCCCCCATCCTTCTAAACTCCAACGAGTACAGACCCAGTCTATTCAGTCTCTCTTCACCCGACTTGTATTTATTAGAATGGCTTCCACCCTCTGATTTTTTTGACTTGATTTGATTTGATTTATTATTTGCACATAAACAAAGAGCAGAGAACAAGAACAGCACAAGAACAGGCCATTCGGCCCTCACAAGCCTGCCCCAATCACGTTTACTTATCTAAACCAACAGCTCGCATCCCTCTAATTCCCCTTCTGTTCATGTGTCCATCCAGATAAGTCTTAAATGTTGCTAATGTATCTCCATAACTACCTCACTTGGCAGTGCTCCTACCATCCTCTGCGTTAAAAATCTTCCCCCGCACATCTCTATTGAACCTTTCTCCTTTTACCTTGAACTTGAGCCCCTTTAGTAATTGTCATTTCTGCCCTGGGAAAAAGCTTCCAACTGTTCATAAGAACATAAGAACATAAGAAATAGGAGCAGGAGTAGGCCATCTGGCCCTTCGAGCCTGCCCCGCCATTCAATAAGATCATGGCTGATCTGTCGTGACTCAGCTCCACCTTCCTGCCCTCTCCCCATAACCCTTAATCCCCTCTCTTATCAAAAACCCATCAACCCGTTTCTTAAAAATATTTAGCGAGGCAGCCTCCACCACTTCAACGGGCAGAGAATTCCAGAGATTCACCACCCTTTGAGTGAAGAAGTTCCTCCTCAACTCTGTTCTAAACCGCCCCCCCTTTATCTTGAGGCTGTGCCCCCTAGTCCTACTGTCTTTTTTGAGCGGGAAGAGTCTCTCCACCTCTATCCTATCCATCCCATTCATCATCTTATCTATTCACCCTATCTATGTCCCTTATAATTTCATAAACTTCTATCAAGACTCAGTGACTGACCTTCCCCAGCCCTCTGGGACAAAGAATTTCAGCGTTAGTAGGACTGCGCATGTATTAGTATTGTTTTTTTGAGCAAACAAAGCATACCATTCATAGAGAAGGAAAGGAGAGAGTGCAGAATGTACTGTTGTGGTCATAGCTAGGGTGCAGAGAACTTAGTGCGAGACCCATTCAAAAGTCTGACAGCAGCAGGGAAGAAACTGTTCTTGAGTTGGTTGGTATGTGACTTTAGAGTTTTGTAACTTTTTCCTGATGGAAGAAGGTGGAAGAGAGAATGTCCGGGGTGTGTGGGGTCCTAACTAATGCTGGCTGCTTTACAGCGGGAAGTCTAGACAGAGTCAATGGATGGGAGGCTGGTTTGAGTGATGGACTGAACTTTGTTCACAACCCATTGTAGTTTCTTGCAGTCTTGGGCACCTAATGTCCGTAGGATTTCTTCACAGGAGTACAATGGAACAAATTTTGAAATCAAGCCACAGAAGGAGTAGACAACCAAAGGTTTGGGCAAAGAGGGGAGTTTCAAGGAGTGTTTTAAAGGAGGAGGAAGAGGTAGAGACACAGAGAAGTTTAGGGAAAATGTCCCAGAGTTTAGGACCCAGGTACAGACGCTAATGATGGAGTGACTTAAATTGGGGATGCTCAAGAGGCCAGAATTGGAGGAGCATCGAGATCAAAAGTAGCCCATTCAGCTCTTCCAGAATGCTCCATGAGTTCATGAGATCATGGCTGACCTTCCATCTGCAAGACTAGCACTCTCCCTCTACCCCTTCGTGCTTTTACTGTGAAGTAAACCATCAAACCTCAATCTTGAATATACTCAATGACTGACCTTCCTCAGCCCTCTGGGGCAAAGAATTTGAGGGTTGGTAGGGCTGGGCAGAGATAGAGAAAGGCGAGACCATTGAGGGAGTTGAAAACAAGGATGAGGATTTTAAAATCCATTTGTTGCTTCACCAGGAGCCAGTATAGTCCTGTGATCACAAGCTGACCATAGTTCAAGTAAGCAGAGTTTCTTGGATGGCCTAGTGGTGTTATCGCTCGACTATTAATCCAGAAATTCAGCTCATGTTCTGGGGACCCGGGTTCGATTCCCATCATGGCAGATGCTGGAATTAGAATCCAATAAAAAATATCTTGAATTAAGAATTGACCGATGACTGTGAAATCATTGTCGATTGTCAGAAAAAAACATTTAGTTCACTAGTGCCCTTGAGGGAAGGAAATCTGCTGTCCTTACCTGGTCTGGCCTACGTGTGACTCCAGAGTCACAGCAATGTGGTTGATTCTCAACTGCCCTGGTCCAACCAAGGGTGGGAAATAATTGCTGGCCAGCCAGTGATGTCCATATCTCACAAATGAATATAAAATAACCTGAACCTTACAGAGATTAGAATGTGCAATTAGATATATGTTAGGATTGTTAAGTCTGGAGAAAGCTAACCAGCACCTCCAAGGTTTATTTATTAGTATCGCGAGTAGGCCTGCATTAACACTGCAATGAAGTTACTGTGACAACCCCCTAGTCCCCACACTCCGGCCCCTGCTTGGGTACGCTGAGGGAGAATTTAGCACAGCCGATGCACCCAACCAGCACGTCTTTTGGACTGTGGGAAGAAACCCGAAGGAAACCCACGCAGTCATCGTGCAGACTCCGCACAGACAGTGACCCAGACTGGGAATCGAACCCACGTGCCTGGCGCTGTGAGGCAGCGGTGCTAACCACTGTGCCACTGCGCCTCCCCTTTGCTTTAGTCTTACCCTGGGGAACGATTAGTCCAGGATTTGTGCTGACGCTTCTGGAGTCGGTCTCGAAGCCAGAGTTTTCTAACCCCGGGGGTTGATTGCTTTCCATGGAGATGATATTGACTGGAGGCAGGACTGGAGCGTGTGCTGTCAACTAGGGCGAGGTTGCCCTGAGATACCCGAGGCAGCCTTTGCAACCAACTGTGCTCCATGAAACCGCTTAAAAGCTGAAGGTGGGTGATGCTCAGGGGATATGCCTATCCCTGTGAGAAGATTGTGTTCTTTGAAAGCTGAAGAGGGAATCTGTAATTGGAATTTTGAATTGATTGAGTCGAGTTCTTTCATCTCCAGGAACATTAATTACAATTGGTGAAGTTCGAGTGTTTAATATGCTCATGATACTTTACTGCACATTTCTTTTTGTGTTGATGTTAACCCATCCATTACAGGAACGTCACAAAATGTAACCACTGAACTCCTGGATCCAGGTTGGGATGGTACCGAGGTCCAAATACTGAAGGGGCCAGTCTTCAAATCCCAAATGTTGAACGCAATGTCAGCAACTTGCCCTGAGACAGCACTATAGCTTGCATTTACAGAGGGCGGCACGGTGGCACAGTGGTTAGCATCGCTGCCTCGCAGCGCCAGGGACCCGGGTTCGATTCCCAGCGTGGGTTACTGTCTGTGCAAATCTGCATGTTCTCCCCGTGCTTGTACGGGTTTCCTCCAGCCTTAGGTGACAATCTATGTGGAGTCTGCACATTCTCCCCGTGTCTGCGTGGGTTTCCTCCAGATTCTCCAGTTTATGTCTACAGTAGGAAAGACAATGTGCTGGTTAGGTGCATTGGCCGTGCTAAATCCTCCCTCAGTGTACCCAAACAGGCACTGGATTGTGGCAACTCAGGGATTTTCACTGTCACTTCATTGCAGCGTTAATGTAAGCCTACTAATGACACTCATAAATAAATTTTTAACTGTGACCTTAGCCACAGTTGTACCCTCCCCTTCGAGAGCATTGTGGGTTTTATATTCAACTCCAGAGATTTGAGCACAGTGTTTAGGCTGACATTCATTGTCTTTTAAATGAGATGCTAAACTGTCTTGTCAGCTGTACTATTTGAAGAGTGGGAGCTCCGAGTATACTGGATAATATTTATTCCTCAATCAACATCAACTTCACCACAGCAGATCATCTGGTCATTATCAAGTTGGTACTTGTGGGATCTGGCTGTGCATAAATCAGGTACAATTTTCCCTGTGTTATGCAGATGTACCCGTGTAATGCTGGGCACTTCACAGAGGCTTAGAAGACAGCAGGCAATGACTGGCCTCCACACCCCCCCAAAGCCTGTCCATCATCTTTTTGATTTGATTTGATTTGGTTTATTAAGAACATAAGAACATAAGAAATAGGAGCAGGAGTAGGCCATCTGGCCCTTCGAGCCTGCCCCGCCATTCAATAAGATCATGGCTGATCTGTCGTGGCTCAGTTCCACCTTCCCGCCCTCTCCCCATAACCCTTAATCCCTTCTCTTTTCAAAAACCCATCAACCCGCATCTTAAAAATATTTAGCGAGGCAGCCTCCACCACTTCAACGGGCAGAGAATTCCAGAGATTCACCACCCTTTGAGTGAAGAAGTTCCTCCTCAACTCTGTTCTAAACCGCCCCCCCCTTTATCTTGAGGCTGTGCCCCCTAGTCCTACTGTCTTTTTTGAGTGGGAAGAG
The DNA here is from genome assembly GCA_037974335.1 of Prionace glauca. Lineage (NCBI taxonomy): Eukaryota > Metazoa > Chordata > Chondrichthyes > Carcharhiniformes > Carcharhinidae > Prionace > Prionace glauca. Next base: position 150,191,850 of record CM075723.1, on the reverse strand, counting down.
TCTCTCCACCTCTATCCTATTCATCCCATTCATCGTATTATTGTCACATGTATTAACACACAGTGAAAAGCATTGCTTCTTGCGCGTTACACACACAAAGTGTACAGTTCATACAGAAGGGAATAAGAGAGTGCAGAATGTAGTGGCCATAGTCACAGCTATGGTGTGGAGAAAGATCAACTTAGTGTGAGACACATCCAATCAAATATCTGATGGCAGCAGGGAAGAAGCTGTTCTTGAGTCAGTTGAGTCAGATTTTTATATCATTTTCCCGACGGAAGAAGGTGGGAGAGAGAATGTGTGGGGTTCCCGATTATGCTGGCTGCTCTTCCAAGGCAGCAGGAAGTATAGATGGAGTCAGTAGGTGGGAGACTGGTTTGCGTGATGGACTGGGCTTCGTTCATGACCCTTTGTAGCTTCTTGCGGAGGTGAGAGTTGGTGAGAGTCTACCACAAGTCAGGAGTGTCATGGAGTGTCACTCTCCACTTGCCTGGAGGAGTGCAGCTCCAACAACGCTCAAGAGGTGCGACACCATCCAGGACAAAGCAACTTGCTTGATTGGAACCTCATTCATTACCTTAAATGTTAACTCCCTCCACCAACATTGCACCACGCACAGCAAAGTATTAATGCTCCATCAACTGCACCTTCCAAATCTGTGAGCTCTGTCACCCAGAAGGACAAGGGTAGCAGACACATGGGAACACCACCTCCTACAATTTCCCCTCCAAGCTACAAGCCACCCTGACTCAGAAATATATCGCTGTTACTTCACTGTCGCTGGGTTAAAGCCTTGGATCTCCCTCCCTAATTGCACTACACCCATGGACAGCAGCAGGTCGAGAGCGCAGCTCATCACCACCTTCTTGAAGGCAATTAGAGGGCAGTCAAAAAATATTAACCTTGCCAGCGTGGCTGAGAAGCCGTAAAACAATATTAGAGGAAGATCGGTCAAAGGCTGCGAGGAAGAGAGGGAGGTGGAGAGATGAAGAGATTTATCTGTTGAACCTTCAGTTTGGAAGTGCTGTTGAACTGCGTTCTAGTCGACACATAATGATAAGCAGAGACAACAGAAGGAGGACAGCAGTCGAGGCGACCCAGTGTCAACTGCATCCTGGTGTGAAAACCATCCTCACTTCCTGCGCCAAGTTGTGAGCAGACACCAGTGACTGCAATATATCCCAGTGGGTAATCTATTAATCAAGATATGCAAAGCTGCCTCAATTGCAAGCACGATTCCCATCCCATCTTATTTAGTCTCAATTTCTATCTCGCTGTAGCAAATATTTTTGTGATATTTCTGGATGAGGTTCCTGCGCACTAATGACGGGTTTAGAGAGAAAAAGAAATCTCATTTGAAATGCGATATCTGTAAAACCTGGCTGGGGTTTTTTTTTGTCTTTTCCTGACGGGGAGCAATGCAAGAATACTGATGAGCTCCTCTGCAGAAACGAACAATGTCACAATGCGCCGGTGCGAGTCTGTTGCCACTGCTTTAATTATAGCTTTAGAGTGTTAAGGCCATTCAGCCCAACCAAACCACCCTGCCCCATTCTCTTTCTGCATCAATCTGCCCAACCCAGCCACCCCCACACCACACCTCCTCAATCTATCCCTCCAAAACACATCCAATTACCTTTATTTATACACGCCAGGGCTCCTTACTGTAGAAAGGCACGGTAGCACAGTGGTTAGCACTGCTGCTTCACAGCTCCAGGGTCCTGGGTTCGATTCCCGGCTCGGGTCACTGCCTGTGTGGAGTTTGCACATTCTCCTCGTGTCTGCGTGGGTTTTCTCCGGGTGCTCCGGTTTCCTCCCACAGTCCAAAGATGTGCGGGTTAGGTTCATTGGCTATGCTAAAAAAAAAATTGCCCCTTAGTGTCCTGGGATGTGTAGGTTAGAGGGATTAGCAGGTAAATGTGTAGGGATATGGGGATAGGGTCTGGGTGGGATTGTGTTCGGTGCAGACTCGATGGGCCGAAGGGCCTGTTTCTGCTCTGTAGGGTTCTAAAGGAGGAGGCTGAGGTTGACCAGAGGTTTTTAAGATTGAGTTGACAGATGTGGAGAAGGTGTTTCCAATTCTGGGGCTGTCCAATGCTAGGGACCATAAATGTGAGACAGTCACCAATTAATTCAGGAGAAACTTCTTTTCTTGTTAGTGGAATGGTTAGTTCTTTTTTTTAAAAAAAAGTTTATTTATTAGTGTCACACATAGGCTTACAGTCACACTGCAGTCAAGTTACTGTGAAAATCCCCTAGTCGCCACAATCCAGTGCCTGTTCAGGTACACCGAAGGAGAATTTAGCGTGGCCAATGCACCGAACCAGCACGTCTTTCAGACTGTAGCTTCACAGCATCAGGGACCCAGGTTCAATTCCTGGCTTGGGTCACTGTCACTGTCTGTGCAGAGTCTGCACATTCTCCCAGTGTCTGCGTGGGTTTTCCCTGGGTGCTTTCGGAAAACCGGAGCACCCAGAGAAAACCCACTCAGACATGGGGAGAATGTGCAGAGTCCTCGCAGACAGTGGCCCGAGCTGGGGAATTGAACCTGGGTCCCTAGCGCTGTGAGGCAACAGAGCTACTAACCACTGTGTCACCGTGCCACCCAGATAGGTAACATTGAGGGAAAGCAAGTTAAGTCGATGCGGGCAGAAGGAACAACTGCGATGGAGAAGGGTGGGGAGATGCCGGCGTGACACGTAAATATCAACAGAGACAGGATTTTATATGTTTCTATGAGATTCCCTCTCATTCTTCTGATTTCCAGTGGCTGCAAGCCCATTCAATCCAGTCTCTCTTCATAAGTCAGTCCTGCCGTTCGGGGAATCAGTTTAGCAAACCTTTGCTGGACTCCCCCAATAGCAGAAATGTCTTTCCTCAGATTAGGCGACCAAAACTACTCAAGATGTGGCCTCACCTTGTATAACTGCAGCAAGACATTCCTCCTCCTCTACTCAAATCTCCTCAGGGCAGAGAGGGTGAAGGGGAAACTTAATAGAGACGGTTAAAACTCGGAATGGTTCTGATAGAATAGACAGTGAGAAATAATTTCCCAATGACAAGAGGTCGCAGGTACAGGTTAAGGAGTGGTAGATTTAGAGGAGGAACTACTTCTCACAGAAGGTGGTGAATTTGTGGAACTCGCTGCTCCATGACGCGGTGGAGCCTGAATCGTTGAATGGTTTTGAGAAGGAGATAGAGATGTTTCTAATCAGAAAGGGGTAGGGGGATGTGGGGAACAGGTGGGGAGGTGGATTTGAGACCAGGGAGAGATCTGACTGAATGGCGGAGCAGGTTCAAAGGGCTGAATTTATTTGCTTCTGCTCCTGATTCCCGTGTTCCTGTGTAGATTAGTGATCGGATGTCACAGTTTTCTGAGAGCCAGGGAGAGGGATGCAATGTTTTTACACAGCAAGATGTTGCAATCTGAAATGCACAGCCTGACAGAGTCTGGAACGCTGATTCAACCTCGCAAAGAGAGTTGGATAGACATTTTGAAAGGGAACAAATTTTCAGGGTTATGGGGAAAGCGCAGATCCGATCGGATAGTTCTTTCAAAGAGCTCCAAATGGACTGAATGGCCTCCTTCTGTGCTGTGAGATTCTATGAATGAGGGGCTGACCATCTGATAACTCTCCTTAACATGCAAGCTCAGCACAGGAACCAGCGCTGTTAGTTGTGCTGTCGGGGGTTATAGACGCACTGAAGAAGGTACAAGAACAAATCACCAGAATGAAACCAGGAGTGAGAGATTTAATTAGGAAAAGGAAAACAGTCATCGGGCTCTTTTCTCTGGGCAAGAGGAGATGAGTGTGGGGGAGGGGAGGGGGGGGGACAACACAACGGTGCTCTTTGAAGTAATTGCATGGCTCAATAATTAAGACGTAGAGAAGATGTTTCTACTTGTGGGGAGTACAAATTAAGGAGATTAGGAGCCATAAACATGCGAGGACTATGGTAGGATAATGGCAATGTGTCTTGGACTCATAACCCAGTAGCCCAGCCTAGTGATGAGGGGCAGCACAGCGGTTAGCACTGCTACCTCACAGCGCCAGGGACCTGGGTTCGATTCCAACCTCGGGTCACTGTCTGTGTGAGTTTGCACATTCTCTGCGTGGGTTTCCTCTGGCTGCTCCGGTTTCCTCCCACTCCAAAGATGTGCGGGTTAGGTTGACTCTATCAGATAGTTCTATGGCTTGGCAGGTATGGATGTGATCGGCTCAACTTGTGGGCCGAAGGGCCTGTTTGTGCCGTTGTGTTCTATGTTCTATGATTGGTCATGCTAAATTACCCCTTAGTATCATGGGGGATAGCTGGGTAAATGCGTGGGACTTGTGAGGATAGGGGCTGGATGGGATTGTTATTGGTGCAGACTCAATGGGCTGAATGGCCTCCTTCTGCACTGTAGGGATTCTATCAATCAAATCCCAGTATGGCCACTGGTGGAATGGGAATTCAATTAATTAAATCAGCAATAGAAACTTGTATCAGAAAGAAGATCAGTACCGATCGTCATCAATTATGGAAAATTGGACGTGGAGAGGATATTTCCATTTGTGGGAAAAACTAGAACCAGAGAGGGCACAACCTCAGGCTAAAGGGACGATCCTTTAAAACAGAGATGAGGAGGAATTTCTTCAGCCAGAGAGTGGGGAATCTGTCAAACTCTTTGCTGCAGAAGGCTGTGGAGGCCAGGTCATTGAGTGTCTTTAAGACAGAGATAGATAGGTTCTTGATTAATGAAGGGGATCAGGGGTCATGGGGAAAAGACAGGAGAATGGGGAGGAGAAAAATATGAGTCATGGTTGAATGGCAGGGCAGACTCAATGGACCGAGAGGCCGTAATTCCGATGTCTTATGGCCTTATGTCCTAACAATCCCATCTGATTCACTAACTGAAGGAAATCTACTGTCCTGACTCAGCCTGGCCTCCTTATGACTCCAGACCCACAGCAATGTGGCTGCCCTTTGAAATGCCCTATAAGGTTACTCAATTCAAGGGCATTTCAGAATGGGCAACAAAAGCTGGCCTTGCCAGTGATGCCCACATTTCAGTAAAGAAAAACTGTTATTGTGACGATACTGTGCCTTTAAGAAACATCTTTCAATCATGTTCCTCTGCAGGTTTTTTTCAAGCAGGTGATAGCAGTGTATTGGTGTCAGGATGTCTGCGGCTGTACAAAGAACAAAGAAAATTACAGCACGGGAACAGGCCCTTTGGCCCTCCAAACCTGCACTGACCATGTTGCCCCGACTGAACTAAACCCCCTAACCCTCCATTCTCACCCTATTCATGAATTTTTCATGTATCGTATCAGCATCCACTACCTTCCCCAGCAGCAAGTCCCAGGCACTCACTACCCTCTGTGAAAAAACTTGCCTCATCCATCTCCTTGCCCCTTAAACCTCTGAGTAATTGATTCTTCCACCTTGGGGGAAAAAGCTTCTGACTATCCACTTTGTCCAGGCCACTCATAATCTTGTCGACTTCTATCAGGTCACCTCTCAACCTCCATCATTCCAGTGAGAACAAACCAAGTTTCTTCAACCACCCCTCATAGCTAATGTCCTCCATTCCAGGCAACGAACACCCCTGGCTGCTGTTCTCTAATTGTTACTGTAGAGATATAAAGGGCACCATGAGAAAAGAAAAATACACTGGATGCTGGAACCTGAAACAAAATCAGAAAATGGTAGAAAACCTCAGCAGGTCTGGGGAGAGAAACAGAGCCAACGTTTCAAGCCTGGCTGACAAAGAACAAAGAACAACACAGCACGGGAAACAGGCCCTTCGGCCCAACGAGCCCGCGCCGCCGTCCCATTGTCAGTGACCTATTCATGATTTTAGTCTATGCCTAATGTGTGAGGATCAGGGAGGTCCAATATAGGGACAATTTGTTACCCAATCAATCAGCCTAAAAGCACATCTTTGGGATGTGGGAGGAAACCGGAGCACCCGGAGGAAACCCACGCAACCATGGGGAGAACGCGCAAACTCCCACGGACACAGGCCCAAATCCATGTGTCCGCATAGCAACAGAGATAGTCTCTGAGCTGCCATGATGCCCTCGAGATGGTCCAGTTTACGCACACCAACGACATGAAGCAGTAGGCAACTCCCGAAGCAACATCCAAGAGCAGCCCACCACAACCTGCCGCCCGCATGCCCCTTGCTGGACTTAAATGCCTGTGGACAAAAATTCATTATTAAAAGACTCTATATCCCTGAGACTAAAACTGAATCCCAAGCCTTCAATGTTTAGTAAGGCCTGCTATATCCCCCTATATGTAGACCGCTCATGTGGCTGTCCAAGTGACTCTTGAACAACCCTAGCGTGCCTGCTTCCACCACCTTACTCGGCAGTGCATTCCACATCCCCACTATCCTTTGTGTGAAAAACTGCCCTCTAATATCAGTCTTATACTTAGCCCCCCTCATCCTAAACCCGTGACCCCTCGTTCTATCCATTTCTAATAGCGGAAAAAGCTTACCACCATTTACTCTATCTATCCCCTTCATAATCTTATAAACCTCTATTAGATCCCCCCTCAGCCGACGTCTCTCAAGGGAAAACAGCCCAAGTGCGTTCAATCTTTCCTCGTAAGACAGCCCTTCCATACCAGGCAACATCCTGGTAAATCTCCTCTGCACTCTCTCCAGGATCTCTACATCCTTCCGGTAGTACGGACCCTTCGCTAGTCCATACCAAATTCAAATGGAAAAGTTTAAGGTCTAAGCTACCTTTGTAAAACACCATGGGCTTTCTGGCCTGGGTCTTAACAGTCACTACTGCATTCACGAGAGAATTCAGAAGAGACTTCTACACCCAGAGAGCGGTGAGAAGGTGGAAAGCACTCCCACAGTGATTGGTTGAGGTGAATATTGTGGATCCAGTCAACGGGAAGCTAGATGATGGAGAGAACAAAGAACTGTGTGCAGTTCTTTTCGGAGAGGAAGGGGTCAGCTATCACGGGGCTCAGAAACACACCAAACGCAATGCGGAAATGGACAACCTATCAGCAGAGAGAAAACAAGCCAAGAATTCTCATTAATCAATCAATTAGCAACAGGGAGCACACTTGTACCATGAGGGCATCGCAAAGACTTCGAGAAACACACTCCAATTGCGCCTTGGACAAGGGGTAATGTTACACATCTCCCTGTCAGTATAGAATCACCGAATCCCTTCAGTGCAGAAGAGGCCATTCGGCCTATCAAGTCTGCGCCATCTCTCTCTGACGGAGTATCTTACCCAGGGCCTCTCCCCAGCCCTATCCCAGCACAGGAAACAGGCCCTTTGGCGCTACAAGCCCATGCTGCCCATTTGAACACTCAGCGAGTACCTTATTCAAGTCTTTCTTCTACCTTCGACTTTTGTCTACCTCTAGTGGACTCCACAATAAAGGGGAGCAAATTTAGGGAATTGTATGTGCGCCAGATTAAGGGAGATCCAATTTAGGGATGGGATGGGGGCGGGGAGGGGGTGGGGAGATGGGGGGGGGGGTGGTCTATGTGAATCGGGTGAGATAAAGTAGCAGTGGGAGGAGGCTCCATGTGGAAGATAAAGACCAGTTGGTCTGAACGGCCGGCAAGTGTGAGGTGGTCCACTTTGGTAGGAGGAATGGTAGGAAGGACTATTACTTACGGGGCGAAAAACTGCAGCAGGCGACGGTGCAGAGGGACCTCGGGGTCCTTGTGCATGAGTCGCAAAAACCCAGCTTGCAGGTGCAGCAGGTGGTCAGGAAGGCGAATGGGATGCTGGCCTTCATAGCGAGGGGGATTGAATATAAAAGTAGGGAGGTCTTGCTGCAGCTGTATAGGGCATTGGTGAGGCCGCAGCTGGAGTACTGTGTGCAGTTTTGGGCGCCGCACCTGCGCAAGGATATTTTGGCCCTGGAGGGAGTGCAGAGGAGGTTTACTAGGCTGATACCGGAGTTGAGGGGATTGAGCTATGAGGAGAGGCTGAATAAACTAGGCTTGTACTCGTTAGAGTTTAGAAGAATGAGGGGAGATCTCATTGAGATGTATAAGATGATGAATGGGATGGATAGGATAGAGGTGGAGAGACTCTTCCCGCTCAAAAAAGACAGTAGGACGAGGGGGCACAGCCTCAAGGTAAAGGGGAGGCGGTTTAGAACAGAGTTGAGGAGGAACTTCTTCACTCAAAGGGTGGTGAATCTCTGGAATTCTCTGCCCGTTGAAGTGGTGGAGGCTGCCTCGCTAAATATTTTTAAGAAACGGGTTGATGGGTTTTTGATAAGAGAAGGGATTAAGGGTTATGGGGAGAGGGCGGGAAGGTGGAGCTGAGCCACGACAGATCAGCCATGATCTTATTGAATGGCGGGGCAGGCTCGAAGGGCCAGATGGCCTACTCCTGCTCCTATTTCTTATGTTCTTATGTTCTATGTTCTTATTCTGTCCAATGCTCAACTGAGCGAAGGTTCTGAGCCCCCAAGTTACAGATGAACATAAGAACATAAGAACATAAGAAATAGGAGCAGGAGTAGGCCATCTAGCCCTTCGAGCCTGCCCCGCCATTCAATAAGATCATGGCTGATCTGTCTCTGCTCAGTTCCACATTCGCGCCCTCTCCCCATAACCCTTAATCCCTTCTCTTATCAAAAACCCATCAACCCGCGTCTTAAAAATATTTAGCGAGGCAGCCTCCACCACTTCAACGGGCAGAGAATTCCAGAGATTCACCACCCTTTGAGTGAAGAAGTTCCTCCTCAACTCTGTTCTAAACCGCCCTCCCTTTATCTTGAGGCTGTGCCCCCTAGCCCTACTGTCTTTTTTGAGCGGGAAGAGTCTCTCCATCTCTATCCTATCCATCCCATTCATCATTTTATACGTCTCAATGAGATCTCCCCTCATTCTTCTGAACTCTAATGAGTACAAGCCCAGTTTATTCAGCCTCTCCTCATAGCTCAACCCCCTCAACTCCGGTATCAGCCTAGTAAACCTCCTCTGCACTCCCTCCAAGGCCAAAATATCTTTGCGCAGGTGCGGCGCCCATAACTGCACACAGTACTCCAGCTGCGGCCTCACCAATGCCCTATACAGCTGCAGCAAGACCTCCCTACTTTTATATTCAATCCCCCTCGCTATGAAGGCCAGCATCCCATTCGCCTTCCTGACCACCTGCTGCACCTGCAAGCTGGGTTTTTGCGACTCATGCACAAGGACCCCGAGGTCCCTCTGCACCGTCGCCTGCTGCAGTTTTTCGCCCCGTAAGTAATAGTCCTTCCTACTATTCTTCCTACCAAAGTGGACCACCTCACACTTGCCAACATTAAATTCCATTTGCCATTTCCTGGCCCAATCGCCCAGCCTATCTAGATCCTTCTGCAGACTCTCCACACCCTCCGCACAATTTGCCGTTCCCCCAATCTTGGTGTCATCAGCAAATTTCGACACCCTACACTCGGTTCCCTCCTCCAGATCATCTATATAAATGGTAAAAAGCTGAGGCCCCAGCACCGACCCCTGGGGCACTCCACTAGTCACCATCCGCCAATCCGAATAGTACCCGTTGACCCCCACTCTCTGCCTCCTATTTGACAACCAATCCTCTATCCACGCTAACACCCTACCCCCAACTCCATGTCCCTCTATCTTCTGCAATAATCTCTTGTGAGGTACCTTGTCAAACGCCTTCTGAAAATCTAGAAAGACCACATCCACTGGCTCTCCTCTATCCACCGCCCTAGACACATCCTCATAGAACTCCAGTAAATTTGTCAGACACGACTTCCCTTTAATGAAACCGTGCTGCGTCCGCCCTATCAAGCAATTCCCTTCAAGATGCCTCGCAATTTCCTCCTTAATGACGGATTCTAACATTTTACCTACCACAGACGTTAAACTAACCGGCCTATAATTCCCCCCCTTTTGCCTGGCACCCTTCTTAAACAACGGCGTAACATTAGCCGTTTTCCAATCTTCCGGCACTTCCCCCCCCCCCCCCCCCCACCCCAATTGCCGCCTTATCTCCCTCCATTTGCAAATCCCGGGGAAACGCTCGGCCTTATTTCGCTTTCCCAGACCCGCATCGTCATTGAGAAGACGCGCTGAAGAATCGTCAGCTCGAATCCTCTGACGATGCCTCTGATTATGCAGTGTCGGCACAGCCAATAGACATTCAGCCAAACAAGTGATACACGCATCATTTATTTATACATAGTGGGTCCTCTGAGATTCCACAGGGTAAGTTCTGCAACTGCTATTCTGTTTCAAGTATATGTAATACTATTTTAATGAAATATTTATAGCAATCTCTGGTGTTGTTAAGGTTATTTTTCTTTCCTTATCATGGAAACAATGCATGATCCTATTTGAAGGATATTCTTTTAAAAATAAACTTATTAAAGCAAACCTTACAGGTAACTGAGGGTGTCAATGCGGAGAAACTATCTCTACATGGATGAAGATTCTGGTCAGGATGGCGCAGAGGACTTTTACAAGTATTAGTAGACGTGCGTCTCTCACGCAAGCCCAATGGCTGAAACATGAGATCTGTTGAGAAAAAACCTACTTTTATATCACGGCCTTTCACGAGAGGCACGGCAGTTAGCACTGCTGCCTACAGCTCCAAGGACCCGTGTTCGATTCCCGGCTTGGGTCACTGTCCGTGTGGAGTTTGCACATTCTCGCCGTGTCTGCGTGGGTTTCCTCCGGATGCTCCCATTTCCTCCCACAGTCCAACAGGCTTGCTGGTTAGGGTTATTGACCATTCTCTCTCAGTGTATCCCAACAGGAGCCGGAGTGTGGCAACTAGGGGGTTTTCACAGTTACTTCATTGTGGTGTTAATGTAAGCCTACTTGTGACGCTAATAGACAGAACTAACTAAGCTTGGGACAACCCAAAGCCCTCTCCGGCGAATGAAGTCTTTTGGAGGTGTAGTCACTGTTGTAAGATGGGGAAACATGGTGACCAATTTGTACACATCAAGCTCATACGTACATTAATGTGATAAATGATCGGATAATCTTTTTTACTGGATGGATAAATATTGTTACTGGATGGATAAATATTGATTCAGAATTCTAAAGAGAATTCTCTTGCTCTTCTGCGGAGAGTGTTTTGGGAACCTTTGTGTTCTGCCTGCGAGAGTAGATGGGGCTTTCTTTCATTAACGTGCGTCATCTGGGGCTCGATTAGCACCACTCCAGGTCCTACGCATAAAAATAAAGGCTGCACTCGATTGCAGTACTGAGGGAGTGCTGCACTGCTAGCGATGCTGTCTTTCAGATAAAGCATTAAACCAAGGTCTCATCTGCCTATTTGGTTGGATGCACCAAATCCCATGGCATTATTTTAAAGAAGAGTAGGGAAGGGTGCAGGGGCATGACCACTTCCCTGGTGCCCTGTTTGATATTTATGCTATGGTTCGACTCAGAAACTCTAAAGTGGATCATACGTTTTGTGGCTTGAATTTGGCTGGGATAAGCAGGAGATGTTTCACTTCAGGTATGATTCAAGTGACCCACGAGGGAGCTTTTATCAAACAAAGTTTATTTAAGAATATAGTTAACATGTATAGTAAGAAAATTAGCAATGACTTTTATCAATTACAAACAAGAAACAAACAATCATGATAATGTATAACCCTTAACAAATATATCTTCAATGTTCCAATCAAACCAATCTCATAGAAAAAAACTCTATTCACAGGTTTAACACAGCACAGACTACTGCTCACGTGATACTGGAAATTGAATCCTTCAGTTGAAGTCTGCAATTCTCTGGAAAAAACTCCAAAGAGGTTGAAGGCATTTTCCCAAAACCCCAGACAGACTCTGGTCCAGCTCCCAACAACAGTAGGTTTTCACCCTTCAGGGAAAACAAAATCTTGTTTTTAGCTAACCAACAGAATTTTCAAATCAACATGGAGAGGGACAAACAATTCTTTTTAGTACCAGTCCTGGTCCTCCCATGCCGACATTATAGTTAAGAAAGCCCATCAATGGTTCTACTTTCTTAGAAGACTAAAGAAATTTGGCATGCCAGCTACGACTCTCACCAACCTTTACAGATGCACCATAGAAAGCATTCTTTCTGGTTGTATCACAGCTTGGTATGGGCTCCTGCTCTGCCCAAGACCGCAAGAAACTACAAAAAGTCATGAACTAAGCCCAATCCATCACACAAAGCAGCCTCCCATCCATTGACTCTGTCTACACTTCCCGCTGCCTCAGCAAAGCAGCCAGCACAATTAAAGAACCCATGCGCCCCGGACATTCTCTCTTCTGTCAAGAAAGTGATACAAAAGTTTGGGGTCACGTACCAACCGACTCAAGAACAGCTTCTTCCCTGCTGCTGTCAGATTTTGAATGGACCTACCTCGCATTAAGTTGAGCTCTCTCTGCACCCGAGCTGTGACTGTAACACTACATTCTGCAGCCTCTCCTTTCCTTCTCTATGAACGGAATGCTTTGTCTATATAGCATGCAAGAGACAATACTTTTCACTGTATTGTTAATATGTGTGGCCATAATAAACCAAATCAAACCAAAATTTCAGAGTGCAATTCCCTTTCCAGTGCTTCAGTTGAACTAGCCTCCACCACACTCTCAGTCAGCACATTCCAGACCCTAACCACTCGCTACATGGAAAGGGTTTTCCTTATTTCACTCTTGCTTCATTTGCCAGATTTCTGATATTGTTAGTATAAAGGGTTAATGTTAAATGTATGATCAACGTCAGTGACATAAGATCACATGACAACCGAGCGTGGAGTAAGATAGTTCTACATCGAGTTTCATGCTAAGCTGACATTGTACATAATTAGCTGAGAGTGCTTATCAGTCGTAACAAACTTTACAAGAGATGTGAGCTCCTGTGGTTCAAAATGAAAGCCTATCATCACCTTCTGTGGACAATAAACAGACAAGGGCAATAGATGCCATCTTTACTGGGCGACAGGGCACAGTTTCAGGTTAAGGAGAGACCTCAGGAGGAATTCAGTCTCTTACAAAGTGGAGAGTCTTTGGAATTCACTACCCTAGAAAGCTGCAGAGGCCGGGTCACACTCAAGGTTGAGCTAGACAAATTTGTGGTCAGCAAGTGAGTTATAGGATATGGGAGGTAGACAGAAAGTTGGGTTAAGGTCAGTATAAGATCAGCCATGAGCTTGTGGGATGGCAGGGCAGGTTTGAGCGGCTGAATGGCCTACCCCAGTCCCATTTCTTCCCCCCTTATGCTTGGTGAGTTTCTGCTGTGCCATCTTGTAGGTGGTGTACGCGTCTGCCACTGTGCATCAGTGGCGGGGGGAGTGAATGTTGAAGGTGGAGGTGGACTGGGTTCCAATCAAATGGGGCTGCTTTGTCCTGGATGGTGTCGAGCTTCTTGAGTGTTAACACAGAACATAGAACACCACAGCACAAACAGGCCCTTCGGCCCACAAGTTGCACCGATCACATCCCTACCTACCAGACCAATCTATAACTCTCAATCCCATTAAATCCCATGTACTCATCCAGAAGTCTCTTAAAAGACCCTAACAAGATTGCCTCCGCCACCGACGGCAGCCGATTCCACTCACTCACCACCCTCTGAGCGATAAACTCACCCCTGACATCTCCTCTGTACCTGCTCCCCAGCACCTTAAACCTGTGTCCTCTCGTACCGACCATTTCAGCCCTGGGAAATAGCCTCCGAGAATCCACCCTATCTATACCTCCCAACATCTTATAAACCTCTATCAGGTCACCTCTCAACCTTCGTCTCTCCAGGGAGAAAAGACCGAGCTCCCTCAACCTATCCTCATAAGGCCTGCCTCCCAATCCAGGCAACATCCTTGTAAACCTCCTGTTGTTGGAGCTGCACTCATCCAGGCAAGTAGGGAATATTGTATCTCACTCCTGATTTGTGCCTTGTAGATGGTGGACAGACTTTGGGGAGTTACTCATCACAGGATTCCTATTCCGGTTATTGGTTTCATACGAGTTTTATTCATTTGCCATCCTTTTAGTCTATTGGTGGATCTCATTGATTGCTTAGTCTTGACTACTTCTTTCTGTTTATATCGAATCGCTGTTCACAATTTCGCTGCTTGTGATTTGTTTGGTCACTGGTTGCACTTTTATGAATATGAAGGGCAGCATTTTACGGCCTTGCCCATCCCGAAACTGTAAAATCCCACCCGAGGTCAACAGATATTTCCATTGTCCGCCCCTCACCCGTTCCGATTCCTGTGGAGGGCAGGACAGTAACATTCTGGCCAAAATGTTTAAATGAATGAAACCTTTGGTAGGAAGATTATAAACGCAGTATACTATTTAAATGGAGAGAGACTGCAGAACTCAGTGGTACAGAGGGATCTGGGTGTCCTGGTACATGAATCCCAAATGTTTGGAATGCAGGCGTAGTAAGTGATCAGGAAGGCAAATGGAACATTTATTGGAAAGGAAATGGAATATAGAAGTAGGGAAGTTTGACTGGTCAGGTATTGGGAATTCTGCAGTGAATAACTCACTTCCTGACTCCCTAAAAGTCTGTCCACTATCTACAAAGCACAAGTTAGGAGCGTGATGGAATATCCTCTGACAAGTTCACCAACAACACTCTACCGTGCGCTCGCTGGGGCCTGACCCTCCGCTCCTGCACTGTTCCATCATGGCCGTTCCAGGGGCCAATGAAATCCCAGTCACTTCCAACATACTCCCAGAGGCGCTGTTGGGATCGAAAAGCTGCTAAACCTCCGTTTGGTCAGTGGCTCTTGGAGGGGGGGGGACATCCTGCCTCAGAAGGGCAGGAGGCACAAATTCGGGCAGACTGGAATATTGTGCTCAGTTCTGGTCACCACACTACCAGAAGGATGTGGAAGCTTTGGAGAGAGTACAGAAAAGATTTACCAGGGTGCTGTGTTGGATAGAGGGCATTAGGAAAGGTTGGAGAAACTTGGTTTGTTCTCACTGGAACAACAGAGGTTGAGGGGCGACCTCATAGAAGTCTACAAGATTATGAGGGGCATGGACAGAGTGGATAGTCAGAAGCTTTTTCCCCAGGGTGGAAGAGTCAATTACTCAAGGGCACAGGTTTAAGGTGCGAGGGGCAACATTTAGAGAAGATGTACGAAGCAAGGTTTTTGCACAGAGGTGGTCGGTCCCTGGAGCTCGCTGCCGGGGGAGGTAGTGGAAGCAGATACGATAGTGAGTTTTAAGGGGCGTCTGGACAAATACATGAATAGGATGGGAATAGAGGGATACGGTCCCCCAAAGAGTAGGGTGTTTTAGTTCAGTCGGCCAGTGCAGGCTTGGAGGGCCGAAGGGCCTGTTCCTGTGCTGTAATTTTCTTTGCTCTTTAATTGGCCGAACCAGTAAAGTAGATGAATGGCTTCCAGGGCCATTGGCGGTGGACTCCATCTCCTTCTTTCATGCGGCTGTTCAGAGCCTCAAGAGCTGGAATTTTACGACCTCGCTCGGGCAAGACTCGTAAAATCCCACCCAAGGCCAAGGTTCTACGAGCCTCCCCCGCCCCGATTCTGGGGCATGTCAGTAAAATTCCCGCCAATCTTTGTGATCCTGACATCCTGATAAATGTCCCACTTATCAATTTGCTAATTATCAATTATCCAATTACCAACTCATTAACTCAGGTCTGATGGACCATGTTCCTTCTATCAGTGTAATTAATCCTGTCTCATAATGGCTGCTTCATAGTGTGTAGCCCCATTCCTACTTTAAGAGAAGCTACTGACATAAATGCTGGCTCTGAGAGCCAGCCCTATTTGGAATGGAACATTGAATTATTTAGCTTCTGCGCAGTATTAATTGGAAGGTACTCGGAATTGAATTTGCCACTTTGTAGAAAGATTCATATCACGTCTGTAAAAGCTGTACGCGTACACACTTGTCTATCTTTTGGTTTTGCAATCATAGGTTACAGATGGATATCTGATAAAAGAAGGGGTGTCTTTACTTTGGGGTTTACAGCATGTTTTGGGGGTTGGAGGCAAGATAACGCTGTGAAGCTCTCAGAAGGATCTGTTCCTTCTCTTGATAAGCACTAATTTCACCAGCAATTAGGGGGAAAAAAATTATTTTTAACAATTCAAAGCATATATTTTATTAATAACGCTTGTGAGTGTATAATTAGATTCCAGTATTAATTTAAATTTTTAATTTCAATTAGAGCTATTGCGAGTGCAGGGACTTTTCCAGCTACCCTGTTTGATCTGTTATCTAAGTACCCAGGAGTTTGACTAAAGTTGGCAGGATGGAAAATCTGATCTGGTGCAAACTAATTTACCCACTTTATAGAATCACAGAATCTCTACAATGCAGAAGAGATCATTCGGCTCATCATATCGACTTTCAGACAGAGCATTTTACCCAGGCCTCCCCCCGCTGCCCTATCCCACATTTCCCATGGCTGATCCATCTAACTGAGGCATCTTGGGACACTAAGGGGCAATTTACAATGGCCAATCTACCAAACCTACATGTCTTTGAACACTAAGGGGCAATTTAGCATGACCAATCTGCCAAATCTACACACCTTTGGACACTAAGGAGCAATTTAACATGGCCAATCTACCAAACTTACATATCTTTGGAGACTAAGGGGCAATTTAACATGACCAATGTATCAAACCTACATATCTTTGAACACTAAGAGACAATTTAGCATGGCCAACCTACCAAACCTACACATCTTTGGACATTAAGAGGAATTTAGAATGGAGAATTTACCAAACCTACACATCTTGGGAGACTAAGGAGCAATTTAGCATGGCCAATCCACCTAACCGACACATCTTTGGACACTAAGGAGCAATTTAGCATGGTCAATCTACCAAGCCCACACATCGTGGGACACTAAGGAGCAATTTAGCATGGCCAATCCACCTAACCGACACATCTTTGGACACTAAGGAGCAATTTAGCATGGTCAATCTACCAAGCCCACACATCGTGGGACACTAAGGAGCAATTTAGCATGGCCAATCCACCTAACCGACACATCTTTGGACACTAAGGAGCAATTTAGCATGGTCAATCTACCAAGCCAACACATCGTGGGACACTAAGGAGCAATTTAGCATGGCCAATCCACCTAACCGACACATCTTTAGTTGGCAGGAAGAAACTAGAACCAAGGAAAATCCACCCAGCCACGAAGAGAACATCCAAATTCCGCACAATTACCCAAGCCGGGAATTGAACCTGGGTCCCTGACGCTTTGAGGCAGCAGTGCTGACCACTGTGTCACCGTGCCAGCCATTTGCTGGGAGCTTGCTGTGCGCTTCTGTCAGTAACCATGTTCACCAATCCAGTTGGTGGTTTCCTGGCATGCTGGCACCGATGAAAGTGCCTGAGCGGTTGACAAGAAGGCTGCGGAACTGGGATGTCAAAACATAATCAAAACAGGGTTTTCAGCCTCTGTTATGTGTGCAAACAGTTCATTTCTTTTGTTAGAAATGCTGAGTGCATTCAGATACCGGGTGTCGCGTGTATGGGTGTTCCCTGGAGGGGAAAACAAGATGAGAGGTCAGATAACATCAGGTTATAATCCAAAAGGTTTCTCTGGAATCATCCCTCCCGGAGAAAGGAGTTTGGTTCCATGGAGAGTTTTCCATTGTGCGGGGTGTGAGAGAGTGGGGGGGGGTGACGGCATGTTCCGGAGGAAGGCGCAAAAGGGGGTTCTATTTTTAATTTTTAATTTTACAAGTGATGCCCCTGATTCTTATAAGCTAAGCTGCGAGTTAAGAGTCTTCCCCACCAATTTGACATCGTGGGACCCCTCCCCTCCCCCACCCCGACCTTTTGTGTTCCTAACACCACGGTGAAGTAATACTGGGGCGACACGGTGGCCCAGTGTTTAGCTCTGCTGCCTCGCAGGCTCCAGGGGCCTGGGTTCGATTCCCGGCTTGGGTCACCGTCCTTGGAGTTTGCACCCTCTCCCGGTGTCTGCATGGGTCCCCTCCCACTGTTCAAAGATGCATGGGTTAGGTGGATTGGCCAAGACTAAATTGCCCCTGAGTGTCAGGGAGGCTAGCTAAGGTAAATGGGGATAGGGCCTGGGTGAGATTGTGGTCGGTGTAAACCCAATGGACCAAATGGTCTCCTTCTGTACTATAGGATTCTATGAAATTTCCATTGGAGTTGATGGCTTCCTTGCCATTTTTGCCACCTGATGCTGCACTCAGCTATGAGCTAAGTCTACCCAAGTCCCTTAATAGTCTATGTGTGTGTTGACATTGGCTATATGTCAGGAGGATGTTTGTTGTCGGGAGAGTGTCATTCCCATGGCACTTATTACCTTGAATATAAAAGTAGGGAGGTCTTGCTGCAGCTGTATAGGGCATCGGTGAGGCCGCAGCTGGAGTACTGTGTGCAGTTTTGGGCGCCGCACCTGCGCAAAGATATTTTGGCCTTGGAGGGAGTGCAGAGGAGGTTTACTAGACTGATACCGGAGTTGAGGGGATTGAGCTATGAGGAGAGGCTGAATGAACTAGGCTTGTACTCGTTGGAGTTTAGAAGAATGAGGGGAGATCTCATTGAGACGTATAAGATGATGAATGGGATGGATAGGATAGAGGTGGAGAGACTCTTCCCGCTCAAAAAAGACAGTAGGACTAGGGGGCACAGCCTCAAGATAAAGGGGGGGCGTTTTAGAACGGAGTTGAGGAGGAACTTCTTCACTCAAAGGGTGGTGAATCTCTGGAATTCTCTACCTGTTGAAGTGGTGGAGGCTGCCTCGCTAAATATTTTCAAGAAGCGGGTTGATGGGTTTTTGATAAGAGAGGGGATTAAGGGTTATGGGGAGAGGGCGGGAAAGTGGAACTGAGCCACAACAGATCAGCCATGATCTTATTGAATGGCGGGGCAGGCTCGAAGGGCCAGGTGGCCTACTCCTGCTCCTATTTCTTATGTTCTTATTGTTCCATTGCAGTTGTTTGGGGAAATGTGGATCTCTGGGATTAATGGTAGTTCTGTACTCTGTGCAGCTGAAGAGATCCCTTCTCCCTGGCCAGATGATTGCAACAAAGGGGTAGCTCTGCTGGTTGAATGCATCTATCTGCATTTAGGCCTGTATATCTGATGAGTCTTTTCAACTCCCACTTTGAGCTGCTAACTGTGGAATTGTGGGTCATTCCTTACACCTGTGTGCTGTCCCTGAAATCTGTTTGTTCAGATCCCGCACAGTTTGGATCATCAAACATTTCAGTTTACTGTGCATTTCCAATGGTATATACTCAGCCGGAATCTTGCCCTTCAACTCTTTCAGTTCAGCTTTGATGTGAACATTTTCCTGTGAAACCTTTGCTTCTGATACGGACAATGGCCATCTTGTGGTTTACGTGAATATTGTCTCCCACTCACTGCGATCCTCTGTTGTCTCTCTCTCGAGGGGATCTTTTCCTGTCCTTTCTCTGGTGACTTTACTGTTTTGTTCTCTGTTGGCCTGTTCAGGATTGTCAGTCAAAGCTTTAGACTTGTTCCAGCAGAGTTGAGTGGCTATTGCATCCCTTCTATGTTCTAGAAGTCTAGATTTTCCTTCTTGTCTTGGCATTGGGTTGTCAGATAACTTGTCTTCTCAGAGTATCATGCCATCGTATATCCTCAATCTTACCCTCAAGGGTATCATCTCTGGAGCAACCCACTTAACACACAGATCTGTGAAGGTTAGTAGGTTGCTTGATGCAACTATGTCTATCTGACAATTCTTGTTTGCTTTAGACTTTCCTTCCACTCTCATCGTTGTGACAGTCACACACCATTTGTCACCTAAAAACTTTTACACGAATCACAGAATCCTACAATGCACAATGAGGCCATTCGGCCCATCCGAGCATTGCACCGTCAACAATCCCACACAGGCCCTGTCCCATAACCCCACATATAGACCCCACTAATCCCCCTGACCCTAAGGGCAATTTAGCCTGGCCATTCCACCTAACCAGCACATCTTTCAGACTGTGGGAAGAAACTCACAAGGACAGGGGAAAACATGTAGACTCCGCACAGACACGCAAGGCTGGAATCGAACCCGGGTTTCCTAGTGCTGTGAGGCAGCAGTGCTAACCACTGTGCCAACGTGCTGCCTTCGACTTGACTCGACTGATCTGTTGTATCAGCTGTAGTTCTTCAACAGTCTCTGCTGTTGATATCTGTCCAGTGGACATCTGTATCTGCTTGTTTTGCCTTTTTTCACCCGTGAGGAAAATAATTTAGCTTCATGTGGCTAAAATGCACCTTTTCCCCATGCTGGGCAGTTCTTCATTTCCTATGCATGCTGTCCTCGGCACTATTTGCATCTGCCCTTTGCTTGGCACTTTTCACTTGGGCCTTCCTTTACTGTAACGTATTTCCAGGTCAGTCCAGCTATGCATGACGAGAGTGTCACAGCAGCACAGTGCTTAACACTGCTGCCTCACAGGGCCAGGGAGCCGGTTCAATTCCCGGCTCGGGTCACTGCCTGTGCGGAGTTTGCACATTCTCCCCGTGTCGGTGCGGGTTTCCTCTGGGTGCTCCGGGTTTCCACCCACAGGCCAAAGATGTGTGGGTTAGATGAATTGGCCATGATAAATTGCCAATTAGTGTCAGGGAGACTAGCTCAAGTAAATGTATAGGGTCATGGGGATTGGACATGGTGAAATTGTGATTGGAACGGACTCAATGGGCCAAATGGCCTCTTTCTGCACTGTAAGATATTGTGATTTGCTGCATCTACTCTAGCTGTTGTGTAATTTGATACAAGCCTAATACTTCCTTTAGCATCAGTTTCTCATTGTTCAGTGGACTTGCTCTTACTGAGGGGTCTCTCACACTGAATATCAGTCCCTCTTTGATCAGAGCATCTTCTAACTGTCTGATTAACATGGTTTCTCTGACTGCATCATTGTCACCGGGTACCATTCACTGGTTTGGTTTTCACTCCGAGCTCTAATGTTGAATGCACGATATTCAAATGTTTGTTCACATTGACTCTGGGTTCAAAATGAGCGTTCAATCTTTTTTCTGTGCTCACCTGTTAGATTTACACTTTGTGGCTGCCATTCCCTGGCAGTGTTAACAGTGTGGCTACGCACGTTGTTTCAGGCTCATTTGCTGAAACTGCTGCAATCTCATTCTTTTGCAATAGTAAGTGGAAAAACTGCCAATCCTGTCACATACTATGATCGGTTTTGATGAGAGATTTCCTTGGGAAGTTTATAAATTTTGCCGTGTTCACTCACTCGGTATTTTTAGTAGCTGTCTGCAGGTTTGTAAGTTTTCTGACTGCCTTCCTGAGCTGCTATCTTTGTCCCTTTATTCTGCAGTCAGTAATTTCACTTGCAGCCTATGTGTGCTTTTCTTTTGCCCTTTTTCTCTGCAGTTTCATTTTACAGATTTGAGTCTGGGCTCTCAGCATCTTCTGTAAACCTTTTCAGTGGTTCAAAAACATTTTGTTCACACCAGCGCACCATGTTTAATATATAAGCAAGCTTCCTTAGTGTGTACTGCGTGAGAATCTTTACTGAACTGGTCTTAAAACCTCTGCTTCCATCGGTAGCCTTATTACATAGTGACACGACGATGGAATGCCAGATGTGTCAATCAACTGGCATATGTGTTCTGATGTTCTCCAAGCACTGTCAGCTCTTACTTTTTGTACACACTGATCTCCGATGAGTTCTAGTCAAGCAATTTCTTGACTGTAGCATTCTCATTCTTGTTGTCCTCCATGGCCTCCCCTCTCCCTATTTCTGTACTCTCCTTGATCTTCACAAGCCTCTGAGTTAGTTCCTTAAACACAAAACCATTCTCAATATGCTTTCAGTTCCTTGAGCTGTTGGCTGACAGCTGGCAGAATTTAAATGCCATTGATTAATCAATTCAATTCATTAATAGATATGGGACGCCAATGGTCAAATGGTATTATCACTAGACTATTAATCCAGAAACTCAGCTAACTTGGGCAGGCACGGTATCACAGTGGTTAGCACTGCTACTTCGCAGCTCCAGGGTCCTGGGTTCGATTCCTGGCTCGGGTCACTGTCTGCGTGGAGTTTGCACATTCTCCTCGTGTCTGCGTGGGTTTCCTCCGGGTCCTCCCACAGTCCAAAGATGTGCGGGTTAGGCTGATTGGCCGTGCTAAGAAATTGCCCCTTAGTGTCCAGGGATGCGTAGGTTCGAGGGATTAGTGGGTATAATATATAGGGATATGGGGGTAGGGCCTGGGTGGGACTGTGTTTGGTGCAGACTCGATGGGCCGAAGGGCCTCTTTCTGCACTGTAGGGTCCTACGATTCTGCATCAATGGGGTGGATTATTAGCTTCCCTCTGAAATGACCCTGCAAGCCTCCAAACCGCAACAAAAAAATTCCAAAGGACTGAAGTGGTTCAAGAAGGCACTTTCTCAAGGGTAGTTAGGGATGGGCACTTTCCTTTGAAGGTGACAACCATTAAGTCATCTAGTCTGGGTGACCTATCTGCTAAAGTGAACAGCTCACTTTAACAGCACAGATAAAAGAATGAAAAGGTTGCCACACAATTACGATCATAGAATCCCTACAGTCCAGAAGGAAGCCATTCAGCCCATCAGGTCTGCACTGGCAACAATCCCACCCAGCCACTATCCCCATAACTACCCTAGCTAGCCCCTCTGACACTAAGGGACAATTTAGCATGGACAATCCACCTAACCGTGGAGCTTTATTCGATATTAAAAGCTCAATGGCACAATGGTTAGCACTGCTGCCTCACAGCGCCAGGGACCCGGGTTCAATTCCAGCCTCAGGTCTCTGTCTGTGTGGAGTCTGCACGTTCTCCCCCGTGTCTGTGTGGGTTTCCTCCGGGTGCTCCGATTTCCTTCCACCGTCCCAAGATATGCAGATTAGGTGGATTGGCCGTGATAAATTGCTGCTTAATTTTAGGGGGATTAGCAAGGTAAATGCATGGGGTTATGGGGATAAGGCCAGGGTGGGATTGTCCTACATAGAACCCTACAGGGCAGAAACAGGCCCTTCGGCCCATCGGGGCTACACCGAACACAATCCCACCCAGACCCTATCCCCATATCCCTACACATTTACCTGCTAATCTACACATCCCAGGACACAAAGGGACAATTTTAGCATAGCCAATGAACTGTAACCCGCACATCTTTGGACTGTGGGAGGAAACCGGAGCACCCGGAGAAAGCCCACGCAGACACGAGGAGAATGTGCAAACTCCACACAGGCAGTGACCCGAGCCGGGAATCGAACCCAGGACCCTGGAGCTGTGAAGCAGCAGTGCTAACCACTGTGCTACCGTGCCGCCCAGTGAGGACTCGATGGGCCGAATGGTCTTTTTCTGTGCTGTAGGGATTCTAAATGTTGCTTGCATTGCGGTGCAAGGTGAAGGAGAGGGAAAATCATTCAAATGCCTCTTCACAAATTAATTATGTGACACACAACATAGAAATGTATTGGTTTACGATACATAACCGTGACCGATTGGGATTGGGGTATCACCGTGGGGAACAATTGACCCGAGGCAGAGGAATTATCGAGTTGGATGCTAACATGGTCTTGAAGATCACTAAATAAATCCTCATTTTTGTTCACCAGTGGAGCCTGTGAAATTGCTTTGTTACAGACACCAGGCGATACAGCGTCACCCACATTTAATGGACCAATTAAAAGCAAAGACTCCCACCAACTTTTACAGGTGCACCATAGAAAGCATCCTTTCGTGTTGTATCACAGCTTAGTACGGGCTCCTGCTCTGCCCAAGACCACAAGGAACTACAAAAGATTGTGAATGTAGCCCAGTCCATCACACAAACCATCCTCCTATCCATTGACTCTGTCTACACTTCCCGCTGCCTCCCAAAAGTAGCCAACATAATTAAGGACCCCACGCGCCCCAGACATACACTCTTCCAACTTTTTCCAAAAGATACAAAACATAGAACATAGAACATGACAGCGCAGAACAGGCCCTTTGGCCCACGATGTTGCGCCGACCAGTTACAAAACAATGACCCACTAATCTAAACCAATCCCTTTTCATCCATAAACCTATCCACAGATCTCTTAAACGCCCCCAAACTAGGCGCATTTACAACCGCAGCAGGCAGGGCATTCCAGTCCCTCACCACCCTCTGGTTATAGAACCTACCCCTGACATCAGTCCTATAACTACCCCCCCTTAATTTAAAGTCGTGCCCCCTCGTGCTAGCTTTCTCCATCCTAGGAAAAAGGCTATCACTATCTACCCTGTCTAAACCTCTAATCATCTTATATGTTTCAATAAGGTCCCCTCTTAGTCGCCTTCTTTCCAGTGAAAACAACCCCAAGTTTGAAGTCTGAGGTCACGTCCCAACTGACTCGAGAACAGCTTCTTCCCTGCTGTCAACAGACTTTTGAATGGATCTACCTTGCACTGAGTTGATTTTTCTCTACACCCTAGCTATGACTGTGTTATTGGAGCTGCACTCATCCAGACAAGTGGGAATTATACCATCACATTCCTGACTTGTGATTTGTAGATAAAGGACAGACTTTGGGGAGTCAGAAGTTTCTCGCTGCATATATATATATATTTTTTAAGTTGATCTTTCTCTACATCCCAGCTATGACTGTAGCAGAACATTCTGCATTCTCTCGTGTCCTTCTCAATGAACGGTATGCTTTGCCTGTATAACATCAAGAAACAATACTTTTCACTGTATACTAATACATGTGACAATAATAAATCAGATCAAAATCAAAAATCAAATCATATAGCACCCATCAGGGTGTGATTAAGTATACGATCGGATTCAAAGCTACAGTCAGAGTTGGTGAGTTTTTTTTAATTCATTCATGGGATATGGGTGTCGCTGGCTGGGTCAGATTTTATTGCCCATCCCTAGTTGCCCCTGAGAAGGTGGCAGTGAGCTGCCTACTTGAATCGCTGCAGTCCCTGTGAAGTGGGTTGACCCACAGTGCCATAAGGGAGTGAATTCCTGGATTTTCACCCATTGGGTGCGAAGGAACAGTGATACATTTCCAAATTAGGATGGTGAGGGGCTTGGAAGGGAATTTGCAGGTTGATGGTGTTCATAAGTATCTGCTGCCTTTGTCCTTCCAGATGGAAGTGGTCGTGGGTTTGGAAGGTGCTGTCTAAGGATCTTTGGTGAATTGCTGCTACTGGGCGTCGGTGGTGGAAGGAGTGGATATTTATGGATGTGACATCAATCAAGAGGGCTGCTTTGTCCTGGATGGAGTCAAGCTTCTTAGAATCATAGAACCATGGAATTCTACAGCGCAGAAGCAGGCCATTTGACCCACCAAGTCTGCACTGACCAATATCCCATCCAGGCCCCATACAGGTAACCAATCCACCTAACTTGCACATAGAACATTTCAGCACAGTACAGGCCATTCGGCCCTCAATGTTGTGCCCAGCTATGTCCAATCCCAAGATCAAACTATTCCATTCCCTACCATTCTGGTGTTCCGTGTGCCTATCCAATAATCGCTTGAAAGTTCCCAAAGTGTCCAATTCCACTATCACAGCAGGCAGTGCTTCCTACACTCCAACCACTCTCTGAGTCAAGAATCTACCTCTGACATCCCTCCTATATCTCCCACCATGAACCTTATAGTTATGCCACCTACTAACAGTTACATTCACCCAAGGAAATAATCTCTGCACATCCGCTCTATCAATCCCCCTCATCATCTTATAAACCTCGATTAAGTCGCCTCTCATCCTCCTCCGCTCCAAACAGAAAAGCTCCAGCTCTCTCAACCTTTCCTCATAAGACCTACCCTCCAAACCAGGCAGCATCCTGGTAAACCTCCTCTGCACTCTCTCCGATGCTTCCACATCCTTCTTATAGTGAGGTGACCAGAACTGCGCACAATATTCCAAATGTGGTCTCACCAACGTCTGGTACAGTTTGGACTGTGGGAGGAAACCGGAGCACCCGGAGGAAACCCACCCAGACACGGGGAGAACATGCAAATTCCGCACAGACAGTGACCCAAGCCGGAAATCAAACCCGGGTCCCTGGCGCTGTGAGGCAGCAGTGCTAACCACTGTGCCACCGTGCTGCCCATTTTGAGTGTTGTTGGAGCTGCACTCATCCAGACAAGTGAGAATTATCCCATCACACTTCTGACTTGTGAATTGGAGATGATGGACAGACTTTGCAGAGTCAGAAGGTGAGTATCTCACCGCATATTTACTCTGTCTTTTAAGTTGATCTTTCTCTACGCCCTACCTAACACTGCATTCTGTATCCTCTCCTTTCCTTCTCTCCTATGTACTCTATGAACAGTATGGTTTATCTGTATAGCGCGCAAGAAACAATACTTTTTACTGTATACCAATACAGCAACAATAATAAATCAAATCAAACAGAAACCAGGGATCCCAGCCTCTAATCTGCTCTTGAAGCCACTGTGTTCATTATACAAAAACTTCGAGGTCAGGGTGTAGGGAGGTGACCTGGCGTGTGTTAAAGAAAGTTTACTTGACAGTTGTGATAGGGAACAAGGGAACCTGGAAGTTGAAAAGAGTCTTTTGAAACTGGAAGATTCTGGGATATTTAATATGCAGAAAACTTGATGAAAAGAATGCATCCTGATGGCACTGTTTTAATTACTGAAATTAGGCAATTATCAGCTATCTGCAAGATTGCCTCATGCTTTAGCGGATAAAGATGAGAGAGCAGCAGAAAATATAATTAATAATTATAAACACAGCAGGAATCCAGGAGCGACCAGGAGGGAACAGGAAGGATTGGATTAAAGCACTTCAAATATTTGTAAAAGCTGCAATGAACTAACTTAACAGAAATGTTGACAGAACATTGAACAGACCTCCTGACAAATTACACATGAGTCCACGATGCTACTTAGGGCCGACTTGTAAAGGACGTCCTTCCCCATCAGACAATTCCAACAACAACTTGAATTCATATAGCGCCTTCAGCGCAGTGAAATGACCCCCCCCCCCTCCTCCGAAACTCATAAAAGGCGTGCCTGTCAGGCAGAAATTTGATATGGAATAAATTAAGAAGATCTTAGGACAGGGTGGCTGATATCTCAAGGTGGGTTTTAAGAACAAAGAACAAAGAAGAACACAGCACGGGAAACAGGCCCTTCGGCCCAACGAGCCCGCGCCGCCGTCCCATTGTCTCAGTGACCTATTCATGATTTTAGTCTACGCCTAATGTAGACTATTAATGTAGACTACGCGAGGATCAGGGAGGTCCAATATAGGGACAATTTGTTACCCAATCAATCACCCTAAAAGCACATCTTTGGGATGTGGGAGGAAACCGGAGTACCCGGAGGAAACCCACGCAACCACGGGGAGAACGCGCAAACTCCCACGGACACAGGCCCAAATCCATGTGTCTGCACAGCAACAGAGATAGTCTCTGAGCTGTCATGTTGCCCTTGAGATGGTCCAGTTTACGCACACTAACGACATGAAGCAATAGGCAACTCCCGAAGCAACATCCAAGAGCAGCCCACCACAACCTGCCGCATGCATGCCCCTTGCTGGTCAACAAGGTGGACTTAAATGCCTGTGGAGACAAAAAATTCATTATTAAACAGGCAAAGACTGTAACATCCCTGAGGCAAAAACGGAATCCCAAGCCTACAATATTTAGTAAGGCTATCATTTAAGGTATCATAGAATCCTGGCAGTGCACTAAGAGGCCATTCGGCCCATCGACAGCAATCCCACCCAAGCCCTATCTCTGCAACCCCCACATATTTATCCTGCTAATCCTCTAACCTACACACTCCGAGACACTGAGGGGTCATTTAGCCTGGCCAATCCACCTAAACTGCTCATCCTTCAGACAGCAGGGGGAAACCGGAGCACCCGGAAGAAACCCACGCAGACATGGGGAGAATGTGTGCAAACTCCCCACAGACAGTGACCCAAGCTGGGAATTGAATCCGGGTCCCAGAACTCCAGCTCCAAGCAAAACTTCGCAATCAACTAAAACAAATCTGATAAATATTGCATATGGGGAATTGGCCAGAATATTCGACAAACACAGAGATCTCAGAGAGGGATAGGGGCTGAAGGGTGGGCGGAAAGGGGGAGGGTTGGGGATCTTGAATGGGGATACGGTCTAGTGTCATAGAATTATTGAATCCCTACAGTGCAAAAGGAGGCCATTCTTTTGATTTGATTTATTATTGCCACATGTACTGGGAAATGTTTCTTGCATGCTATACAGGAGAAGCACACTGTTCATAGAGGAGGAAAGGAGGAAGTGCAGGATGCAGTGTTACAGTCATAGCTAGGGTATAGAGAAAGATCAACTTAATGTGAGGTAGGTCCATTCAAAAGTCTGACAGCAGCAGGGAAGAAGTTGTCTTGAGTTGAGTGGCCTCAGACTTTTGTATCTTCTTCCTGAAGGAAGAATGTGAAAGAGAGAATGTCCAGGGCGCGTGGGATCCTGGATTATGTTGCCTGCTTTTCCGAGGCAGCTAGAAGTGTAAATGGAGCCAGTTCACGCCATCCCCTGGTC
Organism: Prionace glauca; assembly: GCA_037974335.1. Classification (NCBI taxonomy): domain Eukaryota; kingdom Metazoa; phylum Chordata; class Chondrichthyes; order Carcharhiniformes; family Carcharhinidae; genus Prionace; species Prionace glauca. Next base: position 150,163,385 of record CM075723.1, on the reverse strand, counting down.
CATCACTGTAACCCCAAACATTTTGTCGCCAATCCCCCTAACCTACACTCGTTGGGACACTGAGGTGCAATTTAGCAAGGCCAATCCACCTTTGGACGGTGGGAGTAAATTGCAACACATGGAGGAAACCCATGCAGACATGGGGAGAATGTGCACAGGCAGTCACCCCCAGGCCGGAATTGAACCCGACTCCCTGGCGCTCCTGGTGAGGCACCAGCGCTAACCACAGTGCCACCTCGCCGTCCATAAGGAGGATGGGGTGGGCAAGCAAAGTGCTGAAAGTATTTGAAAGCAGCAGATTCAGTGATGGGCAGGCGAACAGCAATGTGAGAAGGCTTTGTGGAAATGAGAAAGTAAACTGATTGCGAATGCGTTTCTTCGCCACAAAGAATTAACAATCCAATCCTCTTCTGTCCACTTGACCTGCTATGATTTCTTCCCCTCCTTCATGCTCCACTGATCCTGAACTGTGCACTGGAACACTCTCTGGCTGACACTCCTGTAGCTCTCGCTAAACCACATCCTAATAGAATTACTAACTTGAGAGCTCGGAATGAAAATTGCAGAAGCAATGTAAGCGTGTCACATCTTCTTAAAAAGGCCATGGATCTAATGGACCACAGCTTGAATTGATAGGAACTCGGTCAATCTTTGTCTCATCCTTTTGCCACTTGGCTCTGAAACAAAGAACCAAAGAACAAGACAGCACGGGAAACAGGCCCTTCGGCCCAACGAGCCCGCGCCGCCGTCCCGTTGTCTCAGTGACCTATTCATGATTTTAGTCTACGCCTAATGTGCGAGGATCAGGGAGGTCCAATATAGGGACAATTTGTTACCCAATCAATCAGCCTGAAAGCACGTCTTTGGGATGTGGGAGGAAACCGGAGCACCCGGAGGAAACCCACGCAACCACGGGGAGAACGCGCAAACTCCCACGGACACAGGTCCAAATCCATGTGTCCGCACAGCAACAGAGATAATCTCTGAGCTGTCATGTTGCCCTTGAAATGGTCCAGACAATGAAGCAGTAGGCAACTCCCGAAGCAACATCCAAGAGCAGCCCACTACAACCTAGCGCATGCATGCCCCTTGCTGGTCAACAAGGTGGATTTAAATGCCAGTGGAGACAAAAAATTCATTATTAAACAGGCAAAGACTGTAACATCCCTGAGGCAAAAACGGAATCCCAAGCCTACAATGCTTAGTAAGGCCTGCTATATCCCCCTATATGTAGACCGCTCATGTGGCTGTCTAAGTGACTCTTAAACAACCCTAGCGTGCCTGTTTCCACCATCTTACTCGGCAGTGCATTCCACACCCCCACTACACTTTGCGTGAAAAACTGCCCTCTAATATTTGTCTTATACCTAGCCCCCCTCACCCTAAGCCCGTGACCCCTCGTTCTATCCATTTCTAATAGCGGAAAAAGCTTACCACCATTTACTCTATCTATCCCCTTCATAATCTTATAAACCTCTATTAGATCCCCCCTCAGCCGACGTCTCTCAAGGGAAAACAGCCCAAGTTCGTTCAATCTTTCCTCGTAAGACAGCCCTTCCATACCAGGCAGCATCCTGATAAATCTCCTCTGCACTCTCTCCAGGATCTCTACATCCTTCCGGTAGTACGGCGACCAGAACTGGACGCAGTACTCCAAGTGAGGCCTAAGCAACGTTCTATACAACTGCAACATCAGACTCCTACTATTATATTCTATACCCCTTCCTATGAAGGCTAACATACCATACGCTTTCCTCATCACATTCTGCACCTGCACCGACACCTTCAGGGACTTGTGTACCTGCACCCCCAGGTCTCTCTGCGTATCTATACTCCGGATAGTTCTACTTTTTATCGTATAACTCCCCTCCACATTATTCCGGCCAAAGTGCATCACCTCGCATTTCTCCGGATTAAATTCCATTTGCCATCTATCTGCCCAATCTACCAGCCTGTCTATGTCCTGTTGCATTGCCAGGCACTGCTCCTCAGTACCCGCCAATCCAACCATCATCAGCAAATTTGCTGATCACACCACCTACCCCCTCTTCCAAGTCATTAATATATACTACAAATAGAAGAGATCCTAGTACCGAGCCCTGTGGCACACCACTGGTGACAGACCTCCAATTGGAAAAGGAGCCTTCCACTACTACCCGCTGTCTCCACCCATCTACATACCTGGCCTTGTATCCCATGAGCCTTCACCTTTTCTATCAGCCTACCATGAGGGACCTTGTCAAACGCCTTACTGAAATCCATATAGACGACATTAACGGCTTGTCCTTCGTCAACCGTTTTTGTCACCTCTTCAAAAAATTCCACTAGATTCGTAAGGCACGACCTCCCTGTAACGAAGCCATGCTGCGTTTCCCTGATCAGATTGCAGCGCTCCAGATGTTCATTCATCCTATCCTTGAGGATCCTCTCCATTATCTTGCCTATAACTGAAGTAAAGCTCACCGGCCTATAATTCCCTAGGTTATCCCTCTGACCCTTTTTAAACAACGGTACTACATTTGCAATCCGCCAATCCTCTGGGACCTCACCTGTGTCCAAAGAAGAGACAAAGATTTGCTTCAGAGGCCCAGCAATTTCATCCCTCACCTCCCTTAGCAGCCTGGGATAGATGCCATCAGGTCCCGGAGATTTATCCGTCTTTATACTGTCTAAAAGTCCCAACACCTCTTCCCTCGTGATGACTATTTCCCTCAACGGATCCTCAAACTCCTCAAGCACAGCAGCAGAGATCAGACCCCTCTCCTGAGTGAATACCGATGCAAAGTATTCATTCAAGATCTCCCCCATTCCCCCAGGCTCCAAGCATAGTTCCCCTCCTCTGTCCCTGAGAGGACCAATCTTCCCTCTAACCATCCTTTTGTTTCTAACATAGGAGTAAAATGCCTTAGGATTTTCCTTAATCCTACCCGCCAAAGCCATTTCGTGGCCCCTTTTTGCCTTTCTGATGCCCCTTTTAAGTTCTCTTCTACATTCTCTGTATTCTTCTAAAGCTATCTCTGTCCTCAAATGCCTAGATATAATGTACGCCTCCCTCTTCCTCCTGACCAGGTCCTCAATATCCCTAGTTACCCACGGCTCTCTAATCCTACCCTTCCCATCCTTCCTCTTGACCGGCACATGTCTTTCCTGCAAAGATTTTCGTTTTCCCTTGAGAGACTCCCACATACCCAGCGTCGACCTGCCATCAAACAGTGTACCCCAGTCCGTATCTTTAAGATCCTGCCTAATCCGGTTGTATCTAGCCTTCCCCCAGTTTAACACCCTCCCCTTAGGACAGGCTTCATCTTTATCCATTAATATCTTAAACCAAACAGAGTTGTGGTCACTGTTAGCCACATGCTCTCCTACTTCAACGTCAACCACCTGCCCAGGCTCATTCCCCAGAACCAAGTCCAGTATAGCCCCCTCTCTGGTCGGGCTATCCACATACTGCTCCAGGGATCCTTCCATTACACGCTGTACAAATTCCTCCCCGTCAGCAACCTCTGATCTCGGCACCTTCCAATCTACCCCGGGGAGATTAAAATCTCCCACTACCACCACCCTATTCTTCCTGCACTTATCTAGAATGTCCCTGCTTATCCCTTCTTCCACAGCCCTCGGGCTGTTGGGCGGTCTGTAGTACACACCCAACATAGTAACATCTCCCTTCCTATTCCTCAACTCCACCCATAGCGACTCGATTTCTATATCCTCTATACCTCCCTCCCTCTGCACTGCTATGATGTAATCCTTAACTAACAACTTCAATCCCCCATCTCTCAGCGACCCACCCCTATCACACCTGAAACACTTATACCCAGGAACATTCAACTGCCAGTCCTGCCCTTCCTTTAACCACGTCTCTGTCACCGCCACCACTTCCAACTTCCTTTCGAACATTAATGCCTTCAGTTCATCTGTTTTGCCAGTCACACTCCTAGCGTTGAAACACATGCACTGAAGACCCTCAGAAACAATCCGATCCTTCTTCTTACCCTCTGGGCTTACCCTATCCCCAATCCCAGTTCTGTCCACCTCTCCATCCCCCCTCCATATTAGTTTAAACCCTGCTGAAACACTCCAGCTAACCTTCGAGCTAAGATATGCATGCCCTTCCCAGTTAACTGTACCCCATCCCTCTTGTATATTTGCCCCTCTTTCATAAAGACTTCCCAGTGGTCTACAAATCTAAAACCCTCTGCCCTACACCAATCCTTCAACCACGCATTTAGTTGGAGTATCTCATTATTTCTAGCCCTGCTAGCCCCAGGCACCGGCAGCAGCCCAGAGAACGCCACCCTGGAGGCCCTACATTTCAGCCTAGCCCCCAACTCCCTGAACTGCCTACGTATGTCCCCCCCTGCACTTTGTTCCTACATCCTTCTCTCCTACGTGCACTATCACATCAGACTCAGTCCCTCCACCCTTCAAAATTCCCTCTACCCTTTCTGAAACATCCTGTACCCCTGCTCCAGGGAGGCAGACTACCATCCTGGAGTCCCGCTTTTGCCCACAGAACCGCCTGTCAATCCCCTTGACTTTCCCATCCCCCACCACTATCTCACACCCTGCACTCTTCCCTTCCTCTGAGGTATTCTGATCTCCCTCCCTTGCCTTCTCTACCCCAGCTGTCACCCCACCCTTGACATTCCGGGGTAATTCCTCCGGGGCGTTACTAGTGCCATGACTCCTTTTCTTTTCGCTCTTCCTAACTGTAACCCATCCATCTCTCCTCCTAGGTCCTGGTATCTGCTCAGTGTTACTGTCCCTATCCATTACTTCCTCATTTTCCCTAACTAAAAACATATCCTCCAGCCTCAGTTCCAGCTGCCTCACCCGGCTCTTAATCGCTGCACGTCTAGACATTTCCCGCATATGTGGGCTTTCGGGAGATGTGCTGTCTCCAGAAATGTCCACATATGACAACGAATACAGTGAACATGTGTAACCCTAGACTCTGCCATTATGTTTGCCCCCTTTTAAGGTGTCCTATTAATTCCTGTTACCGAACCTGCGCTCGCCCAAGCCCAGTGAGCTTAAGCCCTTTTACCTCTCACTCCGTTGCCCGCTATCTACCTTGGCCTTCTTTTTATACTCCCGCGCTCCCTTCCCAGCAGCCCCCGCGCCTATCTCCCGCTACGGAGCGCCAAAATAAACAAAAACCCTCCCGAACTAGAAGTAAGTCAAAATGCAGTAATTACAATGCGGCACACTCACCAAAAGGCAGCCACTCGTCGAAATCACAGCTCCAGAGAACAGTGAGCTTGGTAAACCTTGATAAAACCTGATAGCCACATGTTTACGCAACACTTTGACTTAAAGGGACAGTATCATTTGAGGGAGAGATCTCGTAAAACTGTTTCAGCTCATTTGTGAAGGGCCAACACAGAGGTTAGCACCATTACCTCGCAGCGCCAGGGACCCGGATTCAATTCCGGCCTCGGCCGACTGTCTGTGTGGAGCCTGCACATTCTCCTCGTGTCTGCGTGGGCTTCCTCCGGGTGCTCCGGTTTCCTCTCAGAGTCCAAAAAATGTGCGGGTTAGGATGATTTCGCCATGACAAATTCTCCCCGAATGTTCCACGATGTGTAGCCTAGATGGATTAGCCGTGGTAAATGTGTGGGATTGTGGGATAGTGTCGGAGTGAACAAGAATGATGCCTGGAATGATAACTTGTCGTGTGAGGAATGGTTGAGGACTCTGGATCTGAACTTGTTGGCGTTTAGAAGAATGAGAGGGGAATCTCATTGAAACTTACAGGATACTGCGAGGCCTGGATAGAGTGGACGTGTACTCGTTAGAGTTTAGAAGAATGAGGGGAGATCTCATTGAGACGTATAAGATGATGAATGGGATGGATAGGATAGAGGTGGAGAAACTCTTCCCGCTCAAAAAAGACAGTAGGACTAGGGGGCACAGCTTCAAGATAAAGGGGAGGCGGTTTAGAACAGAGTTGAGGAGGAACTTCTTCACCCAAAGGGTGGTGAATCTCTGGAATTCTCTGCCCGTTGAAGTGGTGGAGGCTGCCTCGCTAAATATTTTTAAGAAACGGGTTGATGGGTTTTTGATAAGAGAGGGGATTAAGGGTTATGGGGAGAGGGCGGGAAGGTGGAGCTGAGTCACGACAGATCAGCCATGATCTTATTGAATGGCGGGGCAGGCTCGAAGGGCCAGATGGCCTACTGCTGCTCCTATTTCTTATGTTCTTATGTTATGTAGAAGTAGGAAAATCTAGAACCAGAGAGCACAATCTCAGGCTGAAGGGACGATCCTTTAAAACAGAGATGAGGAGGAATTTCTTCAGCCAGAGAGTGGTGAATCTGTGGAACTCTTTGCCGCAGAAGGCTGTGGAGGTCATTGAATGTCTTTAAGACAGAGATAGGTAGGTTCTTGATTAATAAGGGGATCAGGGGTTATAGGGAAAAGGCAGGAGAATGGGGATGAGAAAAATTATCAGCCATGATTGAACGGCGGAGCAGAGTCGATGGGCCGAGTGGCCTAATTCTGCTCCTATGTCTTATGATTTTGCGGGGAAGGGTCTGAGTAAAATGCTCTGCCAGAGAGTCGGTGCAAACTGGATGGGCCAAATGGCCTCTTTCTGCCCTGTAGGAATTCAATGATTCGAATGAAAATCTATCGATCTCAGTTTGAACGTAGCATGGAGAGATTTCCAGATTTCTATTCCAAGCGGGAACAAGCAAGGGATGATGGAACCAAATCAGGAGGCGCGGGAGGAGGCCTGCACGGACCATAGATGGGCTGAACAGCCTGCTTCTGCGCTGTAAAGTCTGCGTCATTCTACATAATCTTAATCCCCTTGATCAGGTCACCCCTCAATCTTCTACACGCAAGAGAAAACAAGACAAAACAGTAAAAGGGAGGGGTAAAGGAGTGTGGTCAGAGGAGATGGTTGAGTTAGGTCACAGCAAAGCCATGGGGAACAAGCGTAAAGGAAATATAAGAGTCTCAAAGTTAATTTGCGTGACAGAGTGTGGTCATAGAATCCCTACGGTGCAGAAGGGGACCATGTGGCCCATCAAGCCTGTTCTGACTCTCCAACAGAGCATCTTACCCAGGCCCTAACCCTTGGAGCAGCATGGTGGCACAGTGATTGGCACTGCTGCTGCACAGCATCAATACAAGGCTTGATTCCCGGCTTGGGTCACCAGGCTGCACGGAGTCTGTACGTTCTCCCCGTATCTGCGTGGGTTTCCTCCGGGTGCTCAGGTTTCCTCCCACAGTCCGAAAGACGCGCTGGTTAGGGTGCACTGGCCGTGCTAAATTCTCCCTCAGTGTAACCCGAGCAGGCGCCGGAGTGTGGCGGTGAGGTGATGATCACAGTAACTTCATCGCAGCGTTAATGTAGGCTTGTGACACTGATAAATAAATTTTCCAAACTTGGCCTGCTAATCAATCTTTAGGCTGTGGGAGGAAACCCACGCAGACACGGGGAGAATGTGCAGAGGGCACACAGACAGTGACCCAAGCCGGGAATTGAACCCGGGCCCCTGGCGCTATGAGGCAGCAGTGCTAACCCACTGTGCCACCGTTGTGAAGCTTTGCCAAGCTGTCTTGCTGGATCAGTCATCCTGGCTGTTTAATCTACAGATGGGGATGAATTGATTCCCCTTTTTAATTCGGATCGATGTTTGTTTTCAATCTGCTCAGACACGTTTGTAATTCTCAGCTCGCTTTTCTGGCTCTTTGTTTCTGTTTTTCCTCAGTTGACAATCTGGAACGCTCTTTCAATGATATTTCTTTGTTCTGCCCTGGCTCGCTGTTTCCCGAACCTGGACTTTATCCTTCACACAGAACACCTTCACCGTGAAGTAATGAGTGCTGGGGAACCGTGTTCTCGCGTTTCAGTCAAGCGTGCATTAATTTGAGCTCATCCACGCTTTTGTCAGCAGTTTAATTGCCATCAACGGAATTTATTTAAGCCTTGTTTCTCCGGAGATATTTTCAGCTGGCATTGTTCCTCCCCCGCACCCTCTCAATGGATGCGGGCATTGTTGACAAGTCCATCATTTGTTGCCCCCCCCCCCCCCCCCCCCCACTCCCCCCACCACACCCTCTGCAATTGCCCATGAACTATGTAGCTTGCCAAACACCTTCCAAGGGTAGCAGAGTGGCACGATGGTGAGGTTTGAGGGGCTTTTTGGCAAATACATGGATAGGATGGGAACGGAGAGACATGGTCTCCGTGAGGGTCAGGGGTTTTGGTTCATTTGGGCAGCATGGTGAGGGCTGAAGGGCCTGCTGCGGGGCTGTAATTTTCTTTGTTCTTTGTTCTCATGGTTAGCACTGCTGCCTCACAGCTCCAGGGACCCAGGTTCGATTCTCGGCTTGGGTTCTCCTACTATGGAAACATCCTCTTTGCTTCCACTTTGCGGGGTGGCACGGTAGCACAGTGGGTTGGCACTGTTCCTTCACAGCTCCAGGGTCCTGGGTTCAATTCCTGGCTCGGACCACTGCACATTCTCCCCGTGCCTGCGTGGGTTTCCTCCGGGTGCTCCGGTTTCCTCCCACAGTCCAAAGATGTGCAGTTAAGGTGGATTGGCCGTGCTAAGAAATTGCCCCTTAGTGTCCAGGGATGTGTAGGTTAGAGGGATTAGTGGGTATGATATGTAGGGATATGGGGACAGGGCCTGGGTGGGATTGTGTTCAGTGCAGACTCGATGGGCTGAAGGGCCTCTTTCTGCACTGTAGGGTTCTATGGTTCATTTTATCCAGGACTCACAGTATCCGGTAAGTTTCAATTAGAACCCCCCTCATCCGTCTAAACTCCAATGGATACAGACCCAGAATCCTCAACTATAGAATCGTACAGTGCAGATAGAGGCCCATCGGCCCATCGAGTCTGCACCGACCATAATCCCACCCAGGCCCTATCCCCATATCCCTACATATTTTACCCACTAATCCCTCTAACGTACGCATCATAGGACACTAAGGGGCAACTTCATCATTGCCAATCAACCTAACCCGCAACATCTTTGGACTGTGGGAGGAAACTGGAGCGCCCGGAGGAAACCCACGCAGACACGAGGAGAATGTGCAAACTCCACACAGACAGTGACCCGAGCCGGGAATCGAACCCAGGACCCTGGAGCTGTGAAGCAGCAGTGCTAACCCGCTGTGCTACCGTGCCGCCCATTCCTCGTACAACAAGCTCTTCATTCCAGGGATCATTCTTGTGAACCTTTTCTGGGTCCTTTCCGATGACAGCACATCCTCCCTGAGATATGGGGCCCAGAACTGCTCACAATGCTCCAGATGGGGTCTGACCAGGGCCTTATCCAGCCTCAGAAGTACACCCCTGGTCTTGATTACAACCATTGTGAAGTTGGTGCAAAATTATAAAAACTGTAAAACGCCCAGAGTTATAAAATTGCATGGTCTGTTTAAACGTAGATTTTCTTCTGTACTTTAGGGTCTTTTCCTAAAATGTATGCATGTCCAGTACACAGACTGAAACATTGTACTGTTAGGCTAGGCAGTGGTGTTGTCAAGACAACAGGCTGTTTCTGAAGTTTACCCAATCAGTAAACTTCGGAATTACAACAGACCATCCCGCTCAATCCCCCCCCCGCCCCCCCACCCCCGGTCCCCTCCTCCCTTACAGAAATGCAATCAGAGCAAGTCCCTTTTTCTATTCAGTCCGAGTGTTGCAAACATCACCCTGCTGACAGTGGAAAATGTATGACTGGGATTGTGAAATGTTGCCCAATGATGCCACTCCAGTGCCCGTTGCGATAAATAAAATCAGTCTGCAGCCCAATTATGCCCGCCGACGAGAGCATACATTACAAGCCAGGTTGATTTTGTTCAAAATAGCGTTGTCTCTTCAGCATTTCCTGTTGTGTACGTCCAGATGGAGCATTGGATTAAGTGACTCACCGGGCTACAGGACAAAGATTTGCAAATTGCTTATCTTTGTCTCGGTGCTATAGAAATTCCAACCTACGCACAAAGCTTCTTGACAAAGCACTGGTGTGTTTAGCAGTATTCAGGCTTATTTGTGACATGATTAGCTTGAAGCAGGGTTCAGTGAGCATGGCAGTGCAACACTCCCTGGCCGCTTCTGCGAGGATAATGCTTTAGAGTCTCATCGACTTTGCCGAGACGGAGAGAATTGTCAGCTTCCTCTTCATCATAGCCCCTTCTCCGTGTCACCGCAGGGCACATTATTCCTTTCATGCCTGATCTTCTTGACATTCCTCGGTCCCCCTTTCTGAAGCGAGGCTGGACGCAGAACGAGAGGTGGAACTTGCATTTATGTGGCGCCTTTGAAAGTGCTTCCCTCTTTTTCAAGAAGAAAGTTTATTTATTTACGTCACCGGTAGGCTTACGTTAACACCGCAATGAAGTTACTGTGAAAACCCCCTGATGGCCGCAATCCGGTGCCTGTTGGGGCACACCGAGGGAGAATTTAGCACGGCAAACCAGCACGTCTTTCGGACTGCGGGAGGAAACCGGAGCACCCGGAGGAAACCCACGCAGACACGGGGAGAATGTGCAGACACTGCACAGACAGTGACCCGAGCTGAGAGTGGAACCCAGGTCCCTGGTGTTGTGAGGCAGCGGTGCTAACCACCGTGCCAGCGCACCACCCACGGGATGTGGGCATCACTGGTTAGGCTGGCACTTAAATTGCCAATCCCTAGTTGGCCTCAAGATGGCGGTGTTGAGCCACCTTCTTGAGCTGCTGCAGACCCTGTGGCGTAGGTGACTCCAGACCCACAGCGATGTGCTTGACCCTGGGCCGCTTCCTGGACTGACCCCAGCCAGCCGCTCCTCCCAAGGGCAACGGAGGGTGGACAACAAATGCTTGCCCTGCCAGCGACACCCACATCCCATGAGCGAATGATGAAAGAGTAAGCCAGCCATTGTTCGGACGTTCCTCTATCACTACTGCTTTCTCGTCACTGGGTCAAAACCCCGACTTCTATCACTGTGGGGTGGCACGGTGGTTTGCACTGCTGGCTCATAGTGCCAGGGACCCGCTTTTGAAACCACGAAAGGATCATGAACGTTGCCCAATCCATCACGCAAAACAGCCTCCCGTCCGTAGACTCTGTCCACACTTCCCGCTGCCTCGGGAAAAGCAGCTGGCATAACTCAGGACCCCCACGCACCCCGGACATTCTCTCTTCCACCTTCTTCCGTCAGGAAAATGATGCAAAGATCTGAGGTCACGTACCAAGAACAGCTTCTTCCCTGCTGCCATCAGACTTTTGAATGGACCTACCTCGCATTAAGTTGACCTTTCTCTACACCCTAGCTATGACTGTAACACTCTTCATTCTGCACTCTTTCCTTTCTTTCTCCATGTACTCGATGAATCGTAGACTTTGCCTGTGTAGCATGCAAGAAATAATTCTTTTCACTGCAACCCAATACACGTGGCAATAATAAATCAAATCAAACCTTTTCCAGACTCGATATTTAGGCCTAGCTATGACTGTAACACTACATTCGGCATACTCTCATTTCCTTTTCTATGAATGGTATGCGCTGTCTGTATAGCGCACAAGAAATGATACTTTTCACTGTCTGTTAATACATGTGACAATGAAATCAAATCAAATTGATTCCCGGATTGGGTTACGGGAATCTGCACATTCTTCCCGTGTCTGCGTGGGTTTCCTCCGGGTGCTCCGATTTCCTCCCACAGTCCAAAGATGTGCAGGTTAGGTGGATTGGCCGTGCTGCATTGCCCCTTAGTGTCAGGGGACTGGCTAGGATAAATGCATGGGGTTATGGGGATAGGGTCTGGGTGGGATTGCAGACTCGATGAGCCAAATGGCCTCCCTCTGCACTGTAGGGATTCGCTATGAATCTAAAAGCCCCTGAGTGTGTCCCTATTGTACCTGCTTCCACCACCACCCCCGGAAGCGCGTTCCAGACATCTGCCACTCTGTGTGCATAAAACTTACTCTTTAAACTTTCCCCCTCTCACCTCAAGTGCGTGCGCCCCCTAGTATTAGACATTTCAACTCTGGGAAGAGATTCTGGGAAGAGAGGCATAGCCTCCCCCCTGTGTGGAGTTTGCACATTCTCCTCGTGTCTGCGTGGGTTTTCTCCGGGTGCTCCGGTTTCCTCCCACAGTCCAAAGATGTGCGGGTTAGGTTCATTGGCTATGCTAAAATTGCCCCTTAGTGTCCTGGGATGTGTAGGTTAGAGGATTAGCAGGTAAAATGTGTAGGGATATGGGGATAGGGTCTGGGTGGGATTGTGTTCGGTGCAGACTCGATGGGCCGAAGGGCCTGTTTCTGCACTGTAGGGTTCTATGGTAATTACTATGGTAATTCTGACTGTCAATCCTATCTACGCCTCTCATATTGTTATAGACTCTTATCCTTTCTGGAATGTGGAGACCAAAACTGCACCCAGTGTTCCAGAAGTGGTTTCACCAAAGCCCTGTAAAACTTTTATTCCAGTACCCACATCTCCCTACAACAAAGAAAAATGCCATTTACCTTCCTAATTTCCAGCTGCGCCTGTGCACCATCTTTCTGCGTTCCTTGTACAAACACAGCCAAGTCTCAGTGAGCACCAATAGGTTCAGGTTTCAAAAGGTGATTGGCAAAAGAAGCACAGATGATACATGAGGAATTTTATGTATTACACAGCGGGTATTTCGGATCTGGGAATGTGGGTGCAGAATCAACTGCAGCTCTCCAAAGAGAACTTGATCTTTGCCTAAAGAGAGAAAAAAGATAGGGTTATGGGCAAAAGCTGGGGAAGTGGGGCTAAGTAAGACAGCACAAGCAAGATGGGCCCAATGGCCTTCAGTGCTGCATGTATTTACGATTCCATGAAATGCACCCATATGCCAGACCCCGACTAACTTGCCCGCCACGGAGTCAGAGCGGGTGAGAGTCTGACAATGGAAATGCCCGTTGATCTCAGACAGGAATTTCCAGTCTCGCCCAAGCAAGGCTGTAAAATCCCATCCCGACTGTCACTCCCATTTTCGGATGGGATGGGGCTATATTTTGTGCCAAGGGGTCCCAGTTGTGTGTGACAGGTTGGAAGGACCGATGCAAGTCCCCCAGAAACGTGTAAACTCCACACAGTCACCCGAGATCGGAATTGAACCCTGCGCCCTGGCACTCTGAGCCAGCTGTGCTAACCAGGATGCCACCGTGCCACACGAATATGCAAGGAATGGGGGGGATATGGACCAAGGGCAGGCAGAAGGGGCTAGTTTAGTTTTTCGTCATGCTCAGCACAACATCATGAGCCCAGGGCTCTGTTCCTGTGCTGTATTGTTTTGCGTTCAATGTTCGATGATATACTTCCTTTCGAGGTGGTACAGGGAAGGTTCACTATTGGTCACTGGGACGAGAGGGTTGTCTTCTGACAGGAAACTGAATGAATAGGGTTTATATTCTCTGGAGTTTGGAAGAATGAGAGGTGGTCTCATTGAGGCCTACAAAATTCTGTTCCCATTCATGGGGAAATAGGCACACAGGCTTAGAAAAGGGGACAATCATTTCGGACTTAGGCGCGGAAAAATTTCTTCACTCATAATTTCCTCACTTTGGTGCTCTGTGCCCTTACTTATAAAACCTGGGAGCCTGTCTAGCTGATGAACTATTCTGTCTCCCTATCCTGACACCTTCAAGTGTTTGTGTACATTTACCCCCCCCCGGCCTCCTTACTCTCGCACCCTTTTTAAAAATGTACCCTTTATTGTATCTCCTCCTACCCGAATGAATCACCTCACAGTACTCTGCTTCAAACCATTGTCAATGACCAAGGGGGGATGGAAATGTAGCAGTGGGGTGTCACCCCTACACCCACCCAAATTAAAACATAGAACATAGAACGCTACAGCACAAACAGGCCCTTCGGCCCACAAGTTGCATTGATCATATCCATACTTACCAAGCCAATCTATAACCCTCAATCCTATTAAATCCCATGTCTTTCCACACCCCACACAAGTAGTAGTCATTAATCTTATTTGCTTCTTGTACAATCTTACCATATGCGGATTAGCTATTTGCATTTGCCCAGACCAACTTTTACAGATGCACCATAGAAGGCACCTTTCTGGTTGTATCACAGCTTAGTATGGCCCCTGCTCTGCCCAAGACTGTAAGAAACTACAAAGGGTCATGAAAGAAACCTAGTCCAACGCGCAAACCAAAGTCCCATCCATTGACTCTGTCTACACTTCCCGCTGTCTCGGCAAAGCAGCCAGCATAATTAAAGATCCCATGCATCCCAGACATTCTCTTTTCCACCTTCTCCCATTGGGAAAGAGAGACAAAAGTCTGACGTCACGTTCCAACCGACTCAAAAACAACTCCTTCCCTGCTCCCATCAGACTTTTGAATGGACCTACCTCATACTAAGTTGATCTTTCGCCACACCCTGGCTATGACTGCAACTTTGCATTCTGCACCCTCTCCTTTCCTTCTCCCCTGTGTACTCTATGAACGGTATGTTTTGTCTGTATAGTGCGCAAGAAACAATATTTTTCAGTGTATCCCAGTACATGTGACAATAATAAATCAAAGGGTGGCATAATACCACAGTGGTTGGCACTGCTGTCTCACAGTGTTGGGAATCTGGGTTCAATTCTGGCCTCGGGTCACTGTGTGGAGTTTGCCATTTCTCCGCATGTCTGCATGTGTTTCCTCCGGGTGCTCCGGTTTCTTTCCACACTCCAATGATGTGCGGGTTAGGTGAATCGACCATGTGAAATCGACCTTAGTGACAGGGGGATTAAGAGGGTAACTATGTGGGGTTACGGGAATAGGGTTGGGTGGGTTTGTGGTCTGTACAGAGTTGATGGGTTGAATGGCCTTCTTCTGCATTGTAGGAATTACTTAAACATGGAACAGTACGGCACAGTGCAGGCCCTTCGGCCCGCGATATTGTGCTGTGCTGTGTCCAAACCCAAGATCAAGCTATCCCACTCCCTATCATTCCGGGGTGCTCCATGTGCCTATCCAATAACCGCTTGAAAGTTCCTAAAGTGTCCGACTCCACTATCACAGCAGGCAGTGCATTCCACACCCCAACCACCCTCTGAGTGAAGAAGAATTCTATGATCCCATGACTGTAACACTACACTCTGCACTCTCTCCTCTCCTTCTCCCCTACGAACGGTATGCTTTGTCTGTACAGCGTGCAAGAAACAATACTTTTCATAAGAACATAAGAACATGAGAAATAGGAGCAGGAGTAGGCCATCTAGCCCTTCGAGCCTGCCCCGCCATTCAATAAGATCATGGCTGATCTGTCGTGACTCAGCTCCACCTTCCCGCCCTCTCCCCATAACCCTTAATCCCCTCTCTTATCAAAAACCCATCAACCCGTTTCTTAAAAATATTTAGCAAGGCAGCCTCCACCACTTCAACGGGTAGAGAATTCTAGAGATTCACCACCCTTTGAGTGAAGAAGTTCCTCCTCAACTTTGTTCTAAACCGCCTCCCCTTTATCTTGAGGCTGTGACCCCTAGTCCTACTGTCTTTTTTGAGCGGGAAGAGTCTCTCCACCTCTATCCTATCCATCCCATTCATCATCTTATACGTCTCAATGAGATCTCCCCTCATTCTTCTAAACTCTAACGAGTACAAGCCTAGTTTATTCAGCCTCTCCTCATAGCTCAATCCCCTCAACTCCGGTATCAGCCGAGTAAACCTCCTCTGCACTCCCTCCAGGGCCAAAACATCCTTGCGCAGGTGCGGCGCCCAAAACTGCACACAGTACTCCAGCTGCGGCCTCACACTGCGTCCCAATACGTTTGACAATAATAAATCAAAAAGATAACAGCGGAGCGGGGTCGGTGGTGTCTACGGAAGGGCTGGCGAGCCTGGAAAATCGTTCTCCAGCAACAAGGTCAGCTGCCGGGGGTGGTGGTGGGGGGTATTAACGTTGGGTGAATTCGGGTCTCGTTTCGGATCTCTGAAAGTGCCGGGGATATGCAGAAGCAGCTTGCGGCCGCCAATTCCAGCGGTAACGAATTTAAAGAGAAAAGAGAATTCTGTTTTCCCGAGTTCTGACCGGCAGCATCTGCTAACGTGCAGGAAGCTGGTGTTTGTAGAAGCAAATCCTTGTGGCCCAGCTGCCTTATTAACAATGCAATGTAATCTGCGGATAATGACAAACCACGCTGTTTGCATCATTTTTCTCTAACTACTTGTGGCAAAGGGAATGTTATTAATAGGGATTAATCAGGTATGAGGTGAAAGGGGACTAACTGAATTGTAATTGAAAATGTGTTCATGCTGGAATAAATAAGTGTGTGTAATTACAAGCTATTGTGGAGTGAGGGCGACGGTGTAGGTTTATTCAGTTGCACCTTGCTGTCTCGAGTAGGCTTCCAGTGCCCCAATGCAATGGCCAATCGTAGCCTGATCTGAGGGAAACAACTCAACGCAGGCTTGACCGTTGGTGGAGTTGGACCAACCCAACATCCGTGTCAAAGACCAACCCTCATTTTGGGAGATTTCGTCCTTGCAATTGGGAGATTTCCAGCCCTGAAGGCCTCCGTGTTCAGTGAATCGCTTTCAAAGCACAGCGCCTGGTGTTCGGGAGGCATACCCTCCCCTCAGTTAACACACAGTAAGATCCCGCGAAACAAAGAAGCAGCTACGTCGTTCCTCGAGGGATTAGAATACCCGTTGGGGACCATCAGACCTTCAATGCCCCAGTGGCGAGGTTTTATTTCCAATTCGAAAGGCGGGGTTGCTGACAACGGGGCACGTCCTCTGTACGGCACTGGAGGGCCAGACTAGGTTTTGTGAGTTAATGATCCCAGAATCCACACCCGTGCAGCTTACCCTCAAATGTCCTCTCAAATGGAGGGCAGTGGGGAAGCAATGGCCTAGTGATGTTATCGCTAGACTATCAATCCAGAGATTCAGCTAATGCTCTGGAGGTTCAGGTTCGAATCCGTAACATGAGAACATAAGAAATAGGAGCAGGAGTAGGCCATCTAGCCCTTCGAGCCTGCCCCACCATTCAATAAGATCATGGCTGATCTGTCGTGGCTCAGTTCCACCTTCCCGCCCTCTCCCCATAACCCTTAATCCCTTCTCTTATCAAAAACCCATCAACCCGTTTCTTAAAAATATTTAGCGAGGCAGCCTCCACCACTTCAACGGGTAGAGAATTCCAGAGATTCACCACCCTTTGAGTGAAGAAGATCCTCCTCAACTCCGTTCTAAACCACCCCCCCTTTACCCTGAGGCTGTGCCCCCTAGTCCTACTGTCCTTTCTGAGCGGGAAGAGCCTCTCCACCTCTATCCTATCCATCCCATTCATCATCTTATGCGTCTCAATGAGATCTCCCCTCATTCTTCTAAACTCTAACGAGTACAAGCCTAGTTTATTCAGCCTCTCCTCATAGTTCAACCCCCTCAACTCTGGTATCAGCCTAGTAAACCTCCTCTGCACTCCCTCCAAGGCCAAAATATCCTTGCGCAGGTGCGGCGCCCAAAACTGCACACAGTACTCCAGCTGCCAATGCCCTATACAGCTGCAGCAAGACCTCCCTACTTTTATATTCTATCCCCCTCGCTATGAAGGCCAGCATCCCATTCGCCTTCCTGACCACCTGCTGCACCTGCAGGCTGGGGGAATTTGAATTCAACACAAAATGTCTGGAATTAAGAATCTACTAATGACCATGAAACCATTGTTGGAAAAACCCATCTGGTTCACTAATATTGCTTAGGGGAGGAAATCTGCCGTCCTTACCTGGTCAGGCCTACATGTGACTCCAGAGCCACAGCAATATGATTGAATCTCAATTGCCTTCAAAGGGCAACAAGGGATGGGCAATAAATGCTGTAAGAAGTCTTACAACACCAGGTTAAAATCCAACAGGTTTATTTGGTAGCAAACGCCACTAGCTTTCGGGGCTCTGTCCCTTCGTCATGTGAGCCCACCCATGAGCTGACATGCCAAATTTCCTTAGTCTCCTGAGAAAGTAGAGGCTTTAGTGGGTTTTCTGAACTCTCGCATCGGTATGGAGGGACCAGGACAGGTTGTTGGTGATCTGCTCACCTAAAAACATGAAGCTCTCGACTATTTCTACTTTCATTCACCATGAATCACCATGCATGAGTCGCAAAAACCCAGCTTGCAGGTGCAGCAGGTGGTCAGGAAGGCGAATGGGATGCTGGCCTTCATAGCGAGGGGGATTGAATATAAAAGTAGGGAGGTCTTGCTGCAGCTGTATAGGGCATTGGTGAGGCCGCAGCTGGAGTACTGTGTGCAGTTTTGGGCGCCGCACCTGTGCAAGGATATTTTGGCCCTGGAGGGAGTGCAGAGGAGGTTTACTAGGCTGATACCGGAGTTGAGGGGGTTGAGCTATGAGGAGAGGCTGAATAAACTAGACTTGTACTCGTTAGAGTTTAGAAGAATGAGGGGAGATCTCATTGAGACGTATAAGATGATGAATGGGATGGATAGGATAGAGGTGGAGAGACTCTTCCCGCTCAAAAAAGACAGTAGGACTAGGGGGCACAGCCTCAAGGTAAAGGGGAGGCGGTTTAGAACAGAGTTGAGGAGGAACTTCTTCACTCAAAGGGTGGTGAATCTCTGGAATTCTCTGCCCGTTGAAGTGGTGGAGGCTGCCTCGCTAAATATTTTTAAGAAACGAGTTGATGGGTTTTTGAAAAGAGAAGGGATTAAGGGTTATGGGGAGAGGGCGGGAAGGTGGAGCTGAGCCACGACAGATCAACCATGATCTTATTGAATGGCGGGGCAGGCTCGAAGGGCCAGATGGCCTACTCCTGCTCCTATTTCTTATGTTCTTATGTTCTTACAATGCTTGGGTATTGAATCAGTGAATCCTCCAGTAACAGCAGGATGTGTGAAAGAATGTGTTTTAAAAAAATAACAGACTTTCATTAATACTTTTCCACTATCTGAAACAAAAACAATTTTATATTGTAGCCCACTAAAAGTGTCAATCATCTCTCCCCATATTCAAATTGTGTCCCTCTTTCTCTCTGTCCACCTATTTCTATGTCTATCTCTCTCTGTGCCCACTTCTCTCTGTGCCCATCTCTCTGTGTGCCTGCCTCTCTCTGTGTTCACCTCTCTCTGTGCCCACTTCTCTCTGTGCCTGGTTCTCTGTGTGCCCGGCTCTCTTTGCGCCCACTTGTCTCTGTCTGCCTCTCTCTGTGCCTGCCTCTCTCTGACCACCTCTCTCTGTGGACTCCTCTCTGTGCCTGCCTTGCTCTGTGCCCATCTCTCTCTGTGCCTGGCTCTCTCTGTGCCCGGCTCTCTCTGTGCCCACCTCTCTCTGTGCCTGCCTCTCTCTGTGCCCACCTCTCTCTGTGCCTGCCTCTCTCTGTGCCTGGCTCTCTCTGTGCCTGCCTCTCTCTGTGCCTGCCTCTCTCTGTGCCCACCTCTCACTGTGCCTGCCTCTCTCTGTGCCTGGCTCTCTCTGTGCCCATCTCTCTGTGCCTGCCTCTCTCTGTGCCTGGCTCTCTCTGTGCCTGCCTCTCTCTGAGCCTGGCTCTCTCTGTGCCCATCTCTCTGTGCCTGCCTCTCTCTGTGCCTGGCTCTCTCTGTGCCTGCCTCTCTCTGTGCCTGCCTCTCTCTGTGCCTGCCTCTCTCTGTGCCTGGCTCTCTCTGTGCCCATCTCTCTGTGCCTGCCTCTCTCTGTGCCTGCCTCTCTCTGTATCCACCTCTCTCTGTGCCTCCCTTTTCCAGTAGCACTGATGAGGTTCCAGAGTTACCCGCTCTCAGACAGAGCATCAGGGTCTGTCAGCTCCACAGCTATCAATAAGGGGATTTGCTGTGCTGATCCCGGTTCTGTGGATGGTGAGTGTGTTCCTGGAACCTGCTTTCCATGGTAATGCCAATCCCCTAAAGATCCTATTAAAATGCAGAACCATGATCGGCTCTCTCTCCCTCTTATGCATTGCCAATCTCTTTTTGTCTTCTCTTGGCCTTTCCCCATCTCTCCCTCTTTCAATCTTTAACACTCTCTTTACATTACCTGTATTGTCTCTCTCTATCTCCCTCGATTGTACATTCTCCCTGTGTCTCTCCTTATTTCTATCTCTGAAGTTTTGCATCTGTTTTCTCTATCTTTCTGCTTGCCTCTGTGTCTCCCTTTTCTTGCCTCTCTCTCTTTACCTCTGTATCTGTAATGCTCTCTCTCTCTTAATTTGTCTCAATCTTTCTCCCACTGACGTCTGCACAGATTACCAGCTGTCCTTCATCTGCAGCCTGCATTAAGGTGCTAAGTAGTTTCCATTAGTATCTCGAGCCCAGCACCGTGGAGCTAATAATGATGAAGCTCCGCTGAAATATGTGAAAATTGCTTTCTTGGTTAACAGGCGTGAGACATTTTCCGAAGCCCAACCGTGGTTTACGAATCTCTGAATAAAGTTGAACTCGAAATCCGCCTCGAAGGTAACTGCCCGCCCAACATTCAAAGCATGCTCTTTCACCGAGAGGGTATGGAGTGGGGAATTGGCTTGCGTAGGACTGTCCACAACTGCGTCAGCAGAATCCAGGTCACAAGAGACGAGTCCTTCCAGATTGGTTTTGTGAGTCTGGCTGATGAATCAGTCCATCGTTGGCAGCACTCAGAACTAGGGGGCACAGCCTCAAGATAAGGAGGGGGGGGGGTTGCAGTTTAGAACAGAGTTGAAGAGGAACTTCTTCACTCAAAGGGTGGTGAATCTCTGGAATTCTCTCCCCGTTGAAGTGGTGGAGGCTACCTCGCTGAATATATTTAAGTCACGGGTAGGTAGGTTTCTGATAGACGAGGGGATTAAGGGTTATGGGGAGAGGGCGGGAAAGTGGAACTGAGCCACGACAGATCAGCCATGATCTTATTGAATGGCGGGGCAGGCTCGAAGGGCTAGATGGCCTACTCCTGCTCCTATTTCTTATGTTCTTAGGCAGTTGCTGGCCTCTCTGGGCTAGGGGGCATAACTATAACTTTTATGGATGAAAAGGGATTGGTTTAGGCTAGTGGGTCATTGTTTTGTAACTGGTCGGCGCAACATCGTGGGCCGAAGGGCCTGTTCTGCGCTGTAATGTTCTATGTTCTATATAAGGTTCACGGTAGGAGATATAGGGTGGATGTCCGGGGTAGATTCTTCACACAGAGAGCGGTTGGGGTGCCTGCTGTGATGGTGGAGTCGGACACTTCAGGAACCGAACCTAGCTCCCTGGCGCTGTGAGGCAGCAGTGCTAACCACTGCGCCGCCGTGTTACTGCAGAAAGTTGCTGGGGCCGAGTTTGTTGGATATGTCCAGACGGGAGCTGAATGTGGCCCTTGTGGTTGAAGGGATCTAGGGGTATGGAGAGAAAGTGGGAGCGGGATACTGCACGATCAGCCATGATCATGGGCCTCGCAGGTGGAGGAGGTGGTCAAGAAGGCGTATGGTGTACTGGCCTTCATTAATCGAGGGATTGAGTTTAGGAGTCGGGAGGTAATGCTGCAACTTTACAGGACCCTCGTCAGGCCTCATTTGGAGTACTGTGCGCAGTTCTGGTCGCCTCACTATAGGAAAGACGTAGAAGCTATTGAAAGGGTGCAGAGGAGATTTACAAGGATGTTGCCTGGACTGGGAGGCATGCCTTATGAAGATAGGTTGAGGGAGCTGGGACTCTTTTCCCTGGAGAGGCGAAGGTTGAGAGGCGACCTGATAGAAGTTTATAAAATGTTGAGAGGAATAGATAGGGTGGACTCTCAGAGGCTATTTCCCCGGGTTGAAATGGTCACTACGAGAGGACACAGATTTAAGGTGCGGGGAGGGAAGTACAGAGGTGATGTTAGGGGTAAGTTTTTCACTCAGAGGGTAGTGAGTGATTGGAATCGGCTGCCGTCGTCGGTGGTGGAGGCGAACTCGCTGGGGTCTTTTAAAAGACTTCTGGATGAGTATATGGGGTTTAATGGGATTGGGGGTTATAGATAGGTCTATAGATTGGTGGGGTTGATGCGATCGGCGCAACTCGAGGGCCGAAGGGCCTGTTTGTGCTGTAATGTTCTATGTTCTATGTTCTATGTTCTAAATGGTAGTGCAAGCTGGGAAGGCTAATAGAGGCCTCCCACTGCCTCTATTTTCTACGTATCTCAATGTCCATTATCTGCTCTGGAGCTGGCTCTGAACTCACAATGCTCAGAGACAGTGAACACAGGCTGACGTTGAACCGAGCTGCGGGGCAACGGCTGCGATGCTGCAAACTGAGTGACATTTGTTCCAAATATCAAATGCTGCCTCTTCGGCAGCCGGGAGAAATTGTACAAACCGGGAGGGGATTTAGCAATGGTGAGTGAGGCCTGACCAGCTGGGTGAGCTCTCTCCCAGTGGCAAGCAGATGGTCAGGGAATTATCCTTACTCTGAATTAAGGTTACACCGATCGCTGCACAAACGGGGACAATTTCGTTTGAGAATAAAACGCCCGCTTGGATTTTCAAACACAAAAGCAGTCTGTCACTCCCCGTACCTTGATTTTAAAAGAATCACAGAATCCCTACTGTGCAGAAGGAGGCCATTCGGCCCATCGAGTGGGAAGTAGGGTGAAGAGATTCCACTGGGTGTTGTGAGTTGGGGAAATGTTACTTGGGGGAAAAAAAAGGCTACTGCATTTTATCAATTTTTCTTTGAAAAACTCTTTCGTCTGCTTGTCAATTATCAATGACAGCATTGGGTGGTTGCTGCCTCACAACGCGAGGGACCCAAGCTCAATTCCGGCCTTAGTACAGTGAGTGAATTTAAGGAGGAGTTAGACATTTTTAATTGGTAATGGGTTGAAGGGTTACGAGGAGAAGGCAGGAAAATGGGGATGAGGAGCATATCAGCCATGATTGAATGGCGGAGCGGACTCGATGGGCCGAATGGCCTAATTCTGCTCCTGTAAGAACATAAGAAATAGGAGCAGGAGTAGGCCATCTAGCCCTTCGAGCCTGCCCCGCCATTCAATAAGATCATGGCTGATCTGTCATGGCTCAGCTCCACCTTCCCGCCCTGACAGATCAGCCATGATCTTATTGAATGGCGGGGCAGGCTCGAAGGGCCAGATAGCTGACTCCTGCTCCTATTTCTTATGTTCTTATGTTCTTACAGGAGCAGAATTAGGCCATTCGGCCCATCGAGTCCGCTCCGCCATTCAATCATGGCTGATATGCTCCTCATCCCCATTTTCCTGCCTTCTCCTCATAACCCTTCAACCCATTACCAATTAAAAATGTCTAACTCCTCCTTAAATTCACTCATTGTACTAAGGCCGGAATTGAGCTTGGGTCCCTCGCGTTGTGAGGCAGCAACCACCCAATGCTGTA
This sequence comes from Prionace glauca, assembly GCA_037974335.1. Taxonomy (NCBI): domain Eukaryota; kingdom Metazoa; phylum Chordata; class Chondrichthyes; order Carcharhiniformes; family Carcharhinidae; genus Prionace; species Prionace glauca. Next base: position 150,140,097 of record CM075723.1, on the reverse strand, counting down.
TCTTATGAAGTCTGCACCAACCACAATCCCACCCAGGCCCTATCCCCTCAGCACCATGTATTTACTCTGCTAATCCCCCTGACACAAAGAGACAATTTAGCATGGCCAATCCACCAAACTCCATCCGTCTTCGGACTGTGGGAGGAAACCGGAGCACCCTGAGGAAACCCACACAGACACAGGGAGAACATACAAGCTCCATACGGACAGTGACCCGAGGCTGGAATTGAACCTGGGTCCCCGGCGCTGTGAGGGAGCAGAGCTAACCACTGTGCCACCGTGCTATAAGACCATAAGAAATAGGAGCAGGAGTAGGCCATCTAGCCCCTCGAGCCTGCCCCGCCATTCAATAAGATCATGGCTGATCTGAAGTGGATCAGTTTCATTTTCCCGCTTTCTCCCCATAACCCTTAATTCCCCTGTCTATCAAAAACCCATCGACCCGTGACTTAAATATATTTAGCGAGGTAGCCTCCACCACTTCAATGGTAGAGAATTCCAGAAATTCACCACCCTTTGAGTGAAGAAGTTCCTCCTCAACTCTGATCTAAACTGCCCTCCCCCCCACCTTATTTTGAGGCTGTGCCCTCTAGTTCTGCTGTCCTTTCTGAGCGGGAAGAATCTCTCTACCTCTACCCTATCCATCTCCTTCATTATCTTATACGTCTCAGTAAGATCCCCCCTCAGCCTTCTAAACTGTAACGAGTACAGACCCAGTCTATTCAATCTCTCTTCATAAGCTAATCCCCTCAACTCCGGTATCAGCCTAGTAAACCTCCTCTACACTCCCTCCAAGGCCAATATATCCTTGCGCAAGTGCAGCGACCAAAACTGCACACAGTACTCCAGCTGCGGCCTCACCAGTGCCCTATACAGCTGCAGCAAGACCTCTCTACTTTTATATTCAATCCCCCCTCGCTATGAAGGCCAGCATCCCATTCGCCTCCTTGATCACCTGCAGACGTGCACAGAAAACCACAAAGACACAACCTGAGGCCAATAGCATGCCAACCTGTGAGGATAGGAGGGTCTAGCTTTGCTGTTAGCAAGGGCACTGCTTTGATTGTTTCTCTTGCAGCACCTTTTAACAGGGGCAAGGTTCAAGGTGTTCGGAGAAAAGTCCATTCACACGATAGCTCGTCAATGGATTTCATCCCCCTTGCCTCCAGCCACATCACATTCACACCCTGTGAATCGGAAGCTTGTGAGCTCAGCTCCTATGCTAGAGACCTGAGCAGAAACACAAGATTGACACTCCCGCCACTGGGATGAGGGACACTGCACTGTACGCAGAGTTGGCTTTGGGGTCGGATGTTAAACTGAGGCTCTGTCTGCGCTCGGCTGAATGTAAAAGAACACAAGGAATTGTTCCGAAGAAATACTGAGGAGATCTCACTGATTTCCCAACTAGTATTCGTTCCTCAGTCAACATCATTAAAACCAATGATCTGGTCATTTATCTCTTGCTGTTTGTGGTACAGGCTGTGTACAAATTGGTTGCTTGATTTAGTGCAGTGGTTATACCACAAAAAGTACTTCACCGGTTGTAAAACATTCCATGGCATCCTGAGATGATGAAAATACAAGTCTTTCTTTTGTAGAGCACACAAGCACAAGAAATAGAAACAGGAGTAGGCCATTCATAGAACATAGAACATTACAGCGCAGTACAGGCCCTTCGGCCCTCGATGTTGCGCCGACCAGTGGAACCAATCTAATGACCCTCTAACCTAAACTATCCCAATGTTATCCATATGCCTATCCACTGACCATTTGAATGCCCTTAAAGTTGCCGAGTTCACAACTGCTGCAGGCAGGGCATTCCACGCCCTTACTACCCTCTGAGTAAAGAACCTACCTCTGACATCCGTCCTATAATTACCACCCCTTAATTAAAGCTATGTCCCCTCGTGTTAGCCGTCACCATCCAAGGAAAAAGGTTCTCACTGTCCACCCTATCTAACCCTCTGATCATCTTGAATGCCTCAATTAGGTCACCTCGTAACCTTCTTCTCTCTAATGAAAATAACCTCAAGTCCCTCAGCCTTTCCTCATAAGACCTTCCCACCATACCAGGCAAAATCTGGTAAACCTCTGCACCCTTTCCAAAGCCTCCACATCTTCCACATAATGCGGCGACCAGAACTGTACGCAATACTCCAAGTGCGGCCGCACCAGAGTTTTGTACAATTGCAACATGACCTCACGGCTCTGAAATTCAATCCCTCTACCAATAAAAGCTAACACACCGTACGCCTTCTTAACAACCTTATCAACCTGGGTGCCAACTTTCAGGGAGCTATGCACATGTACCCCGAGATCTCTCTGCTCATCAACACTACTAAGAGTCCTTCCATTAGCCCTATATACTGTACTCCTGTTATTCTTACCAAAGTGAATCACCTCACACTTTTCCGTATTAAACTCCATTTGCCACCTCTCGGCCCAGCTCTGCAGCTTTAAACATTCGGCCCTTTAAACCTGCCCCATTATTCAATACTATCATGGCTGATCTATACTGGGCTCAGCTCCTTTTCTGCGCCATTCCCCCAAAGCTCCCTATTCCTTGATCTATCAAATATTTATCCATCTCCACTTCAAATGCTTCTAATGATCCAGCCTTCACTGTCCTTTGAGGTAAAGAATTCCAAAGATTCACCATCGTCTGCAAGAAGACATTTTTATGCATCTCAGTTTTAAATGGCCGTCTCTTTATCTTGTAGCTTTGTCCCTTTGTTTGAGACTCTCCCATTGGTGAAAATGTCTCACTTTCTATCCTGTCAAGACCCCGCAGGATCTTACATATTTGAATAAGATCACCTCCCCACTCTTCTAAACTCCAAGCAATACAGACTCAGACTATTGAGTTTCTGTTGGTAGGACAACATTCTCATTCCGGGAATTAGTCTGGTGAATCTCCTTTGGACTTGCCTCCAATGTTCCTTTGTCCTTTTTTAGGTGAGGGGATCAAAACTGTACGCAATATTCCACGTGATGCCTCACCAACACCCTGGGCAATTGCAACAAAACCTCCCTATTTTTAATCTCTAACCCCTTTGCAATAAAGGCCAAAATGCCATTTGCCTTCTTAACTACTTGTTGGACCTGCCTGCTAGCTTTCTGTGACTCATGCATTGGAACACCCAGATCCCTCTGCGCTTCACTCACCTGCAGTCTCTCTCCATTTCTCTGGGATGATAAGGAGCTTGATCCCAGTTTGGGTACAGTTAGCCAAGGTTTCTTTGGATCAATTCATTTATAGAAGGTGGGAGGCTGGCCAGGAGAGAAAGGCCCACTCAGGGCATGACAGGCATGGATCAGTGTTTCAACACAAACAATGTGGGAGCTTTTTATGACCCAGCAGGGAAAAGCTTGAGAACTATAGGCTGGTGAACCTCACATGTAAGTTGTTAGAAGGTATTTTGAGACAGGATCTACAGGCATTTAGAAAGGCAAGGACTGACTAGGGACAGTCAACACGGCTTTGTGAATGGAAAACCATGTCTCACAAATTTAATTGAGTTTTTTGGAGGGATAACCAAGAAGGTAAATGGGAGCAGTGCAGTTAAAGTTAATTTATTAGTCGCAAGTAAGACTTATATTAACGCTGCAATGAAGTTACTCTGAAATTCCCCTAGTCGTCATAGTCCGGCGTCTGTTCAGGTCAATACACCCTAACCGATACATCTTTTAGACCATGGGAGGAAACCAGAGAACCCAAAGGAAACCTTATCGAGTTCTTTGAGAAAGTGACCAAAGAGGTGGATAGGGGTAAGGCAGTCGATGGTATACATGGATTTTAGCAAGGCGTTTGATAAGGTTCACCATGGTAGGCTTCTGCAGAAAATGCAGATGTATGGGATTGGGGGTGATCTAGGTAATTGGATCAGGAATTGGCTAGCAGATAGGAGACAGAGGGTGGTGGTTGATGGTAAATATTCGTCATGGAGTTCGGTTACGAGTGGTGTGCCTCAGGGATCTGTTTTGGGGCCACTGCTGTTCGTAATTTTTATTAATGATCTAGATGAAGGTATAGTTGGGTGGATTAGTAAGTTTGCTGATGACACCAAAGTCGGAGGTGTGGTAGATTGTGAGGAAGGGTGTCATAGTTTGCAGGGTGACTTAGAAAGGTTGCAGAGCTGGGCTGCGAGGTGGCGGATGGAGTTTAATGTGGAGAAGTGTGAGGTAATTCATTTCGGTAGGAATAACAGATGTGTTGAGTATAAGGCTAACGGGAGGACTTTGAATAGTGTGGAGGAGCAGAGGGATCTAGGTGTATGGGTACATAGATCCCTGAAAGTTGGGAATCAAGTAGATAAGGTTGTTAAGAAGGCATACGGTGTCTTGGCGTTTATTGGTAGGGGGATTGAATTTAGGAGTCGCAGTGTCATGATGCAACTGTACACAACTCTGGTGCGGCCGCACTTGGAGTTTTGTGTGCAGTTCTGGTCCCCACATTACAGGAAGGATGTAGAGGCATTGGAGAGGGTGCAGAAGAGGTTTACCAGGATGTTGCCTGGTATGGAGGGGAGATCCTATGAGGAGAGACTGAGAGATTTGGGGTTGTTTTCGCTGGAAAGAAGGCGGCTAAGAGGGGACCTTATTGAAACATATAAGATGATTAGAGGTTTAGACAGGGTAGATAGTGATAGCCTTTTTCCTAGGATGGAGAAAGCTAGCACAAGGGGGCACGACTTTAAATTAAGGGGGGGTAGTTATAGGACTGATGTCAGGGGTAGGTTCTTTACCCAGAGGGTGGTGAGGGATTGGAATGCCCTGCCAGCTGCAGTTGTAAATGCACCTAGTTTGGGGGCGTTTAAGAGATCTGTAGATAGGTTTATGGACGAAAAGGGATTGGTATAGGCTAGTGGGTCATTGTTTTGTAACTGGTCGGCGCAACATCGTGGGCCGAAGGGCCTGTTCTGCGCTGTAATGTTCTATGTTCTACGTAGACACAGGGAGAACCTGCAAACTCCACACAGACAGTGACTCAGGCTGGGAATCGAACCTTGGTCCCTGGCGCTGTGAAGTGACAGTGCTAACCACTGTGCCACTGTGCTGTCCAGTTGATGTTGCCTGCATGGACTTTAACAAAGCCTTTCACAAGGTAGGTTATTGCATAAAGTTGTGGGATCCAGGCTGAGGTATCAAATGGATACAAAATTGGCTCGATGGCAGAATACAGAGGGTGGTTGAAGAGGGTTGTTTTTCTAACTGGAGGCCTGTGACTAGCAGTGTGCCTCAGGGATCAATGCTGGGTCCACTGTTTTTTTTATTGAAATTAATGATTTGAATGAGAATATAGTCGGCATAGTTTGCAGATGACACCAAGGTTGGTGGTATTGTGGACAGTGAAGAAGGTTATCTAGGATTGCAATGGGATTTTGATCAGTTGGGTCAGTGGGCTGACGCATGGCAGATGGAGTTTAATTTAGGCAAATGTGAGGTGATACATTTCAGTAGATCGAACTAAGGCAGGACTTACTCAATTAATGGTAGGGTGTTGGGAGAGCTTTGGAACAAAGAGATCTAGGGGTACAAGTTCATAGCTCCTTGAAAGTGGAGTTACAGGTGGACAGAGTGGTGAAGAAGGCATTCGGCATTGGTCAGAACATTGAATACAGGAGTTGGGACGTCTTGTTGAAATTGGTAAGGCCATACTTTGATTACTGTGTACAGTTCTGGTCACCTATTATTGAATGGATATTATTAAACTAGAAAGAGTGTAGAAAAGATTTATTAGAATGCTCCTGGGGCTTGATGGATTGAGTTATAAGGAGAGGCTGGATAGACTGGGACCTTTTTCCCTGGAGCGTAGGAGGCTGAGGGGTGATCTTATAGAAGTCTATAAATTAATGAGGGGCCCAGATCAGCGAGATAGTCAATATCAATGCCATTTCCCAAAGGTAGGGGAGTCTAAAACTAGAGGGCATAGGTTTAAGGTGAGAAGGGAGAGATACAAAAGTGTCCAGAGGGGCAATTTTTTTCACACAGAGGGTGGTGAGTGTCTGGAACAAGCTGCCAGAGGCAGTAGTGGAGATGAGCACAATTTTGGTTTTTTAAAATTATTTACACAGTTACATGGGTAAGATGGGTATAGAGGGATATGGGCCAAATGTGGGCAATTGGGATTAGCTTGGGGGTTAAAAAAAGGGGTGGGATGGACAAATTGAGTTGAAGGGCCTGTTTCCATGCTGTAAACCTCTATAACTCTATTTAAATAAGTGCATGACCTCACATTACATTTGAACCTAGACAACAGGATTCTGGCCTTGTCTAACAAGTCATGTGACTGTGAATCGTTAATTTAAGCACATTTGTGCACTAATAACCGTTTAATTCCACGTTCCCAGATTTCTGAGGACAGGGTAAAGCAAAATTCCAATGTAATCCAAACAAGGAGATCGTAATTTGGGCAGGATTCCAGAATCCACTCATTTTTACAGCAATTGAAATTGTCCCACCCTTTACCCAAGCTATTGCCCATATCCTGCGACTATTCGAACAAAGGGGGTCTGAGATTGTTTACAGCTAGAATTGATTTGATTTGGTTTGATTTGATTTATTATTGTCACTTGTAATAACATGCAGTAACAAGTATTGTTTCTTGTGCGCTATACAGACAAACCATACTGTTCATAAAGAAGGAAACAAAACAGTGCGAAATGTAGTGTTACAGTCACAGCAAGGGTGTAGAGAAAGATTAACGTAATGCATGGTAAGTCCATTCAAAAGTCTGATAGCAGGAGGGAAGAAGCTGTTCTTGAGTCAGTTGGTACGTGACTTCAGACCTTTTTCTCAAAGAAAGAAGGTGGAAGAGAGAATGTCCGGGGTCCATGGGGTCCTTAGTTATGCTGGCTGCTTTGCCGAGGCAGTGGGAAGTGTAGACAGAGATTGGAGGTTGGTTTGCGTGACGGACTGGGCTATATTCACAACCCTTTGTAGTTCCTTGCAATCTTGGGCAGAGCAGGAACCATACCAAGCTGTGATACAACCAGAAAGAATGCTTTCTATGGTGGATCTATAAAAGTTGGTGAGAGTCGCAGCTGAGATGCCAAATTTCTTTAGTCTTCTGAGAAAATAGAGGTGTTGGTGAGATTTCTTAACTATAGTGTTAGCATGTAGGGGATCCAGGGCAGATTGTTGGTGATCTGGACATGTAAAAACTTGAAGCTTTTGACCATTTCTTCTTCATCCTCGTTGATGTAGACAGGGGCATGTTCTCCTGTACGCTTCCTGAAATCGATGACAAAATCTTCTTTGTTTTGTTGACATTGAGGGAGAGATTATTGTCGCCGCACCAGTTCACCAGGTTCTCTATCTCATTCCTGTACTCTGTCTCATCATTGTTTGAGATCCGTCCCACTACGGTGATGTCGTCTTGTAAATTGAATGGAGGGGAATTTGGCCGCACAGTCATGGGTGCATGAGGGGTATAGTGGGGGGCTGAGAACATAGCCTTGTGGGGCACCGGTGTTGAGGATGATTGTGGAAGAGGTGTTGTTGCCTGTCCTTGCTGATTGCGGTCTGTGGGTTAGGGAGTTCAGGATCACAGAGGGAGATGCCGAGGCCCAGGCCACGGAGTTTGGAGAGATGAGTTTCCTGGGAATAAGAGTGTTGAAGGCTGAGCTGTAGTAAATAAATAGGAACTGGGAATTTTGCCCGTCTGTCAGCTGATAGACCAAGTGGCAGAATTGTGAGTGTGTGCAGACACCACACTGGCTGTAAGAGGCCTTACACTGTTTGGAAATCTACATGTCTGATGTTGTAATACTGAAAGAAGTCACACATCACCAAGTTAAAGTCCAACCAGTTTGTACGATAGTAAACCCACAAGCTTTCGGAAATGCTGTTCCTTCGTCAGGTGTGTGGAAAGGACGGCACGGTAGCACAGAGGTTAGCACTGCTGCTTCACAGCTCCAGGGTCCTGGGTTCGATTCCCGGCTCGGGTCACTGTCTGTGTGGAGTTTGCACATTCTCCTCGTGTCTGCGTGGGTTTTCTCCGGGTGCTCCGGTTTCCTCCCACAGTCCAAAGATGTGCGGGTTAGGTTCATTGGCTATGCTAAAATTGCCCCTTAGTGTCCTGGGATGTGTAGGTTAGAGGGATTAGCAGGTAAATGTGTAGGGATATGGGGATAGGGTCTGGGTGGGATTGTATTCAGTGCAGACTCGATGGGCCGAAGGGCCTGTTTCTGCACTGTAGGGTTCTATGGTTCTATGATCAGAGAAGAGAACATTGATCCATGCTTATTATGATCTGAGTGGACCATTCACTCCTGGCCAGCCTCCCACCTTCTGTAAAGAAACCTCTGCTACCTGTACCCAAACTGGGATCAAGGTCCTTAGCGCCCCAATGCTCACTGCCCCACACTGGCTATCAGAATTCAATTTTGAAATTCTCACCCGTGGGTCCAAATCTCTCCGTGATGTCGCAGTCCCGTTATCTCCGCAAGCTCCTCTGGACCATAAGCATCAAAACAAAATACTCGGGATGCTGCAATAAGACGTGAAAATGTCAGAAATACTCAGCAGATCAGGCAGCATCCGTAGAGGGAGGAACAGAGTTAACGGCCAGAACGCCATCACCTCGCCCGCCATGGAATTGGAGCGGGTGAGGATCCGGCAAGGGAAATCTCCGTTGACCTCGGGTGGGAATTTCCAGACTCGCCCGAGCGAGGCTGTAAAATCCCACCCAATGCTCCAGGTCTGACCTCTCAGGACTAGACATTTCTTTCATGTTCTCTTTGACTCTATTTAGTTAAGTGCTTTCACGTTTCAAGTTCTTTAATTCGCTCATGGGATGTGGATGCCAGTGCCTGGGCCAGCCTTTATTACCCATTCCTGGGGGCATTTAGGAGTCAACCACTTTGCTGTGGAGTCACGTGTAGGCCAGACCGGCTAAGGACAGCAGATTTCCTTCCCTAAAGGACATCAGTGAACCAGATGGGTTTTTATGACAATCGGCAATAGTTTCAGGGGCCATCAGTAGATTCGAAATTCCAGACTTTTATTGAATTCAAATTTCACCATCTGCCGTGGTGGGAACATAGAACCCTACAGTGCAGAAACAGGCCCTTCGGCCCATCGAGTCTGCACCGAACACAATCCCACCCAGACCCTATCCCCATATCCCGACACATTTACCTGCTAATCCCTCTAACCTACACATCCCAGGACACTAAGGGGCAATTTTAAGCATAGCCAATGAACCTAACCCGCACATCTTTGGACTGTGGGAAGAAACCGGAGCACCCGGAGAAAACCCACGCAGACACGAGGAGAATGTGCAAACTCCCCACAGGCAGCGACCCGAGCCAGGAATCGAACCCAGGACCCTGGAGCTGTGAAGCAGCAGTGCTAACCCACTGTGCTACCGTGCCGCACAGGATTCGAACCCGGGTCTCCAGAACATTACCGTACCACTGGCTCCCTCTGATCTTCCAATGAAAGGTCACCAATCTTAACCATTGGCCAAAATTCTCCGGCCGTTGACGCCCTGACGTCGCTGTGAGCAAGGACGGGGAGTGTGACGCTCTGGCAAGTCTCTGTTCGCTGCAGCGGGCCTGGAAAATCCCTGCTGCGGGCGAGGTGGGAGTGTCAGCGTGTTTCGCTGGCAGGCAGGCAGATTTAGGAGCTATTAAGCAGTTGCTGGAGTTGAAGTCGCAGTGTGTAATTAAGCACCCAAGCTGGTTTGGAACCACCTTTTTTTTTCTCCCCGACAGCATCCTGCGGTTCGCCAATTAGAAAGAGAAGGAACGGTGATCGGTGACCTCATTAGCAGCTCCGTGAGATTAGGTAATTAAACACCTCGCAGAGTCGGGGCTGCTACCTTCCTGATCTGGAGCACTCAGTGCCACACGGAGCGGAGAGGATGTCCGAACTTTGCACCTTAACTAGTTTAGCTGGTTTAATTAGCCCAATCCAACGTAAGCTCGGCCTTGGGCGAAAGGGAGTGTCACGCTCTGGACAGGTTAGAGACTCAACCTCTGCATGGAATTATAACAAAAGTTAACATCAATTACTTGCTTTGGTCTGCGTTTCAACTTTTCAGTGGTTATGTTTCAGTGGTTATTTAATGTTGGCAAATGTGAGGTGGTCCACTTTGGTTGGAAGAATGGTAGGAAAGACTATTACTTACGTGGCGAAAAACTGCAGCAGGCGACGGTGCAGAGGGACCTCGGGGTCCTTGTGCATGAGTCGCAAAAACCCAGCTTGCAGGTGCAGCAGGTGGTCAGGAAGGTGAATGGGATGCTGGCCTTCATAGCGAAGGGGATTGAATATAAAAGTAGGGAGGTCTTGCTGCAGCTGTATAGGGCATTGGTGAGGCCGCAGCTGGAGTACTGTGTGCAGTTTTGGGTGCCGCACCTGCGCAAGGATATTTTGGCCCTGGAGGGAGTGCAGAGGAGGTTTACTAGGCTGATGCCAGAGTTGAGGGGATTGAGCTATGAGGAGAGGCTGAATAAACTAGGCTTGTACTCGTTAGAGTTTAGAAGAATGAGGGGAGATCTCATTGAGACGTATAAGATGATGAATGGGATGGATGGGATAGAGGTGGAGAGACTCTTCCCGCTCAAAAAAGAGAGTAGGTCTAGGGGGCACAGCCTCAAGATAAAGGGGGGGCGGTTTAGAACAGAGTTGAGGAGGAACTTCTTCACTCAAAGGGTGGTGAATCTCTGGAATTCTCTGCCCGTTGAAGTGGTGGAGGCTGCCTCGCTAAATATTTTTAAGAAGCGGGTTGATGGGTTTTTGATAAGAGAGGGAATTAAGGGTTATGGGGAGAGGGCGGGAAGGTGGAACTGAGCCACGACAGATCAGCCATGATCTTATTGAATGGCGGGGCAGGCTCGAAGGGCCAGATGGCCTACTCCTGCTCCTATTTCTTATGTTCTTATGTTACTGGGCTTGTAACCTCAGGCTCTGGCACGATACTCGAGCAACTTGAGCTCGCGTCCCATCACGGCAGATGAAACTTAAATGTAATGAATGAATACATCTGGAATAAAAAGCTGGTCTCAGTGGAGCAGCGTGGTGATACAGTGGTTAGCCCTGCTTCCTCACAGTGCCAGGGACCCGGGTTCGATTCCCAGAGTGGGTCACCGTCTGTGCGGAGCCTGCATGTTCTCCCCGTGTCTGCGTGGGCTTTCTCTGGGTGCTCTGGTTTCCTTCCACATTCCGGAAGATGTGCTGGTGAGGTGCATTGACCCAAACAGGTGTCGGAGTGTGGCGGCTAGGGGAATTTCACAGTAACTTCACCACAGTGTTAATGTAGGCCTTACCTGTGACAAATAAATAAACTTTTACTTTAGTAATGGTTGCTGTGTCAGTGCTGTATTCTTGTAAAATAAAAAGGGGCATGCATGCGGCAGGTTGTGGTGGGCTGCTCTTGGATGTTGCTTCGGGAGTTGCCTACTGCTTCATGTCGTTAGTGTGCTTAAACTGGACCATCTCGAGGGCGTCATGGCAGCTCAGAGACTATCTCTGTTGCTATGCGGACACATGGATTTGGGCCTGTGTCCGTGGGAGTTTGCGCGTTCTCCCCGTGGTTGCGTGGGTTTCCTCCGGGTGCTCCGGTTTCCTCCCACACCCCAAAGATGTGCTTTTAGGCTGATTGATTGGGTAACAAATTGTCCCTATATTGGACCTCCCTGATCCTCACACATTAGGCATAGACTAAAATCATGAATAGGTCACTGACCATGGGACGGCGGCGCGGGCTCGTTGGGCCGAAGGGCCTGTTTCCCGTGCTGTGTTGTTCTTTGTTCTTTGTTCTTTGTTAAAACCCCATCTGGTTCACTAATGTTCTTGAGGGAAGGAAATCTGCCATCCTTACCTGGTCTGTCTTAAATGCTGCTTGGGGTGTCTGTGCAGTTGGAAATTGGAATCTGCCAGGAAATACGTCTCTTTCTCTCAAATCCCACCGTTTGAGGGTGGATCCTTCTCTGAGATTCTGCTACATAAGAGTCAGAAGACAAACGTCTGTCCAGATCTCGGCCCGGAGGTGTTAAAAGGCTCGAGAGCTGGCATCCGTATGACTATATCTGTTTTTGATGTGAAGGTATAAACGATTTACTGCGGGTGCTGGAATCTGAAACAAAAAGAGAAAATGCTGGAAAATCTCAACAGGTCTGACAGCACCTGTGAGGAGAGAATAGAGCCAATGTTTTGAGCCTAGATTGTTCCTCCCCCGCCCTTGACGAAGCGTCACACAGACTCGAAACATTGGCTCTATTCTCTCTCTACAGATGATGCAATACCTGCTGAGATTTTCTAGCATTTTCTGTTTTTGTTTTTGATGTTAATTGGTTCTGAAGAAAGGATTTATGTCTATGGGAATATTGCTCAAATTGGAAATATAGAGATAGCTAGCTGTTAAGAATTACATTTTGTCTTAACTGGTAAAATTTATGCTAATTCTTTTTGTTATATTCAAACTGTGTTCTTGATAAAGCTTGTTTTGATGAACTAGTGGGTCACTTGAATCATTCCTAGAGTGAAACACTTTATGCTCAGCCTAAGGCCAACAACATGCAGACTTGATGGACCGAATGGCTTCTTTCTGTATAGTAGGGATTTTGTCATCGTAGACAAGGGCTCCAGCTAATGGACATCACAATAGTGCAGTTACAATGCATTCAATAGCCTAGTAGTATGATCGGTAGACTATTAATCCAGAAACTCAGCTAATGTTCTGAGAACCCGGGTTCGAATCCCGCCACGGCAGATGGTGGAATTTGATTTGATTTATAATTGGGCAGCACGTGGCATAGTGGTTAGCACTGCTGCCTCACAACGGCGGGAACCCGGGTTCGATTCTGGCTTCAGGTCACTGTCTGGGTGGAGTTTGCACATTCTCCCCGTATCCGGATGGGTTCTGGATGAGTACATGGGATTTAATGGGATTGAGAGTTCTGAAAGAGACTTCTGGATGAGTAGATGGGATTGAGAGTTATAGATAGGCCTGGTAGGTATGGATATGATCGGCTCAAACTGTGGGACGAAGGGACTGTTTGTGCTGCAGTGTTCTATGTTCTATGTTTCTCCTCCGCGGACTCCGATTTCCTTTCACAGTCCAAAGATGTGTGGGTTAGGTTGATTAGCCATGCTAAATTGGCCCTAGTGTTCAGGGGTTAGCAAGGTAAGTACGTGGGATTGTAGGGATAGGGCCCGGTTGGGATTGTGGTTGGTGCAGACTCAATGGGCTGAATGGCCTCCTTCTGCGCTGTAGGATTTCTATGATTCGGTTCTTGATGGGACGGAGATTGGCATTTGCAAAAGAAATTGAAAAAGCTTAGTTTGTTCCTGGCAGTTTTTGCGAGGCCTTTGAAGGGAAGATTACCTGAAGTGAGAGAGATAAAGAGATGTTGAGGTGCAATCCAGATATCCTTTATTTACTCTGAGAATCCTATGATAACAAGTTCCTGTTGCTGATGTGAATATTTTAAAGGCTGTGAAGCATATTGTGTGCACTCAATGATTTGACGAGGAATTCAAGGAAGAAAAGGGATAATACCCACTGAATTATTAAACAGGGGTTCGTACAGTCAAGCACTCAAATAACAGATTTCAAAAAGTTCCAGTAAGATAAAAAAAACACACACCCAGGAAATAAGTGTTTGCATTTACGTAAGAAATAGTAGGTGGAATAAAGTAGAATCCTCCAGTGCAGAAGGAGTCTGTTTGGCCCATCGAATCTGCCCACCCTCTTCCTGTAACCCCACATATTTACCCTGCTAATCCCCCCTGACAACTAAGGGGCAATTTAGCATGGCCAATCAACCTAACCCGTACATCATCGGCCCAGTCTCCCATCCAGTTCCCTTAAAACGTTTCTCCTTTCACCCCTAACCCACACCCTCTGGTTTTTTTTCCCCCCCTAGCCTCAGTGGAAAAATCCTGCCTGCATTCACTCTATCCATACCCGTCAAAATCTAATACACCTCTATCAAATCTCCCCTCATTCTTCTATGCTAAAGTCCTAACCTGTTCAAAACCTCTGTAACTCAGCTTCTCAAGTCCCGGCAACATCCTTGTGAACCTCCTCTGCGCTCTTTCAACCTTATTTACAACCTTCCTGTAGCTAGGTGTCGGTTGGGTTTCCTCCGGGTGCTCCGGTTTCCTCCTACGCCCCAAAGCTGTGCCGGTTAGGTGGATACAAAGAACAAAGAACAACACAGCACGGGATACAGGCCCTTCGGCCCAACGAGCCCGCGCCGCCGTCCCATTGTCTCAGTGACCTATTCATGATTTTAGTCTACGCCTAATGTGTGAGGATCAGGGAGGTCCAATATAGGGACAATTTGTTACCCAATCAATCAGCCTAAAAGCACATTTTTGGGATGTGGGAGGAAACCGGAGCACCCGGAGGAAACCCACGCAACCATGGGGAGAACGCGCAAACTCCCACGGACACAGGCCCAAATCCATGTGTCCGCACAGCAACAGAGATAGTCTCTGAGCTGTCATGTTGCCCTCGAGATGGTCCAGTTTAAGCACACCAACGACATGAAGCAGTAGGCAACTCCCGAAGCAACATCCAAGAGCAGCCCACCACAACCTGCCGCATGCATGCCCCTTGCTGGACTTAAATGCCTGTGGAGAGGCGATGCTAAATTGCCCTTTGGTGTCAGGGGGATGAGGAGAGTAAAATATGTGCAGTTTCGGGGATGGGACTGTGGTCAGTGCAGACTTGATGGGCCGATTGGCCTCCTTCTGCACTATAGGGATTCTGTGACCCTATATCCAAGACTCTAAAATGCCTACAAATACGGCCCAATATCTCACCCACACCACTCATCACTTTCCTCATCGGAAAAGACACTTAGCCAAAAAGTGGGAAGTTCCACCCATCAATTTTTTTCTCTCCACACAGATGCTGCCTGACCTGCTGAGTATTTCCAGAATGTTGTCATCTGAAAATAAATGTTTGCTTAATGATACATAGCGTGGATAAGAATGCAGGGAAAGAGGGTTAATCTTCAGTTCATGAATTTCACCCATTAGAATGTCCAAACTTAAATTACAGTGGGATCCACTAAATTCAATAAATTCAAAGATTATCATTGTAACTGGGTCATTAGTTGAATCCACCAGTGAATTGAGGTAATTCCTTAGAAGCTATCAATATTAGTTCAAAGCTAATTGGTTTCTTCAGAAATGGCAGTGCGATTCCAGGCAGGAATTTTTTGGTAAACTCGCTCATTGTCTGGGGAACCAAATAAACTCTTCTGGATTAAAAGATTTAAAGGACTTGGGGGATAGAGTGGGGAAATGCTATTCAGGAGTCAAAGCTGACAGAGATTAAATGATTGCCTCTTGTACTGGAGTTTCTACAAAGTATGATCCGGGCATACAACAAAAGATTCATAAGACCGTCAGCCATAGGACCAGAAGTAGGCCATTTGGCCCATCGCGCCTGCTCTACCATTCAATGAGACCATGGTTGAGCTGATGAGATAATCCTCAATTTCACTTTCCGATAATCTCTTGATTCCCTCACTGATTAAAAATCTGTCTATCTCAGCCTCAAACATACTTAAGACCCAGCCTCTACAGCCCTCTGCGGTAAAGAATTCCACAGATCTCTCTGAGAGAAGAGATTCCTCCACATCTCTGTCTTAAACGGCCGCTCCCACACCCCTGAGATAATATCTTTTGCTTCTAGAATCTCCCATAAGAGGTAGCACAGTGGTTAGCGCTGCTGCCTCACAGCGCCAAGGGTGACAGGGATTCCAGCCCCCGGTCACTGTCTATGTGGAGTTTGCACGCTCTCCCCGTGTCTGCGTGGGTTTCCTCTGGGTGCTTGGGTTGGCCTAGTGCTTCATGTCGTTAGTGTACGCTTAAACTAGGATCAGATGCTGGGCAACACGACAGCTCTGTGACTATCACTGTTTGCTGTGCAGACACATGGATTTGGGCCAGTGTCTGCGGGAGTTTGCGCATTCCCCCCGTGCTTGCGTGGGTTTTCTCCGGGTGCTCCGGTTTCCTCCCACACCCCAAAGATGTGCTATTAGGCTGATTGGCAGTAATAAATTGTCCCTAAATTAATTTCCCTCAATGTGGATTGCCATAAAAACAATAGATAGGGGTCATGGGTGGAGGGGGGGGACTGGTAGTATTAAAATGGCGGTGCGGGCTCGTTGGGCCAAAGGGCCTGTTTCCCGGGCTGTTTTTGTTCTTTGTTCCAAAGAAGTGCGCATTAGGTGGGTTAGCCATGCTAAGTTGTCCCTTAGTGTCTTAAGATGCATAGGTTAGGTTGATTGACCATAGTAAATTCTCATGGTTATGGGGATAGGAGAGGACATTCTTGGATAAGGTGCTCTTTTGGAGAGTTTGTGCAGACTGGAGGGATCGAATGGCCCCATTCAGCACTGTAGTGATTCCATGGAACCTCTCAGCATCTGCCCTGTCAAACTCTCTGAGAATCCTATATGTCTCAATAATGTGGCTTCTCATTTTTCTGAACTCCAGTGAGTACAGGCCCAACCTATTCAACAACAACTCATGAGAAAATCCCTCCATACCCGGGATCAACGCAGTGTACCTTCTCTGGACTGCCTCCAATTGCAGAATATCTTTCCTTAGATAAGGAGACCAAAACTGTTCACAGTATTCCTGAGCTGGTCTAACTTAGTGTCTTGTATAGTTTTAGCAAGACTTCCCTATTTTATTTCCCATTCCCTTTGAAATAAAGGCCAACATTCCATTCGCCTTCCCTATTACCTGCTGAGTTTGCATGCTAGCTTGTTGTGGCTTCGGCATGGGGGCCCCAAATCCCTCTGTGTTGCAACTTTCTGCAGCCTTTCTCCATTTAAATTATATTCAGCTCCTTTAATCTTCCTACCAAAGCGCATCACCTCACATTTTCCTGCAATATATATCCGTCTGCTAATTTTTTGCCCATTCACTCTGCTTACGCCTCTCTTTCTATCATCCTCACCAATTGCCTTCCACTATTTTTGCGTCATTCACAAACTTGGCAATCATACATTCACTTCCCTCATCCAAGTCATTAATACACATTGTAAATAACTGTGAGCCCCCACCACTGATCCCTCCACTCCAAAGGTCAGATCAGCCTTGAGGGCCTGAATGTTCTACTTCTGCTTTGATTTCCTATCTGTTTTGGGACACTTCATATATTGAGGTTGATATATAAATGAAAGCATCCATTCCACTGTTCTGAATCCCCATTCCATTTTGTCAAGTGGGGTTCCGTCTTTCACCAGCCTACTCCAACCCTGCTGTCAGGTAGCACCACAATTTCTCTCCGGCTAAGTACCACCTTGGATGCTTCTAGAAGGTCCCCTTCAGAGGTCATCTTCAGAGACAAAAGAATCCAAAACAGCTTAATTTCCTGGCATGGATCAGTTCCCTCTGTGTGCAAGTTCCTTGATGCACCTCCACATAGCTTCCAGGTCATAGAGTCATACAGCTTTATAGCATGGAAACAGGCTTTTCAGCTCTTTTTAACCACAAAGCTCATCCCAATTGCCCACATTTAGCCCATATCCCTCTATACCCATCTTACCATGTAACTGTCTAGAACATAGAACATAGAACATTACAGCACAAACAGGCCCTTCGGCCCTCGAGTTGCGCCGATCACATCAACCCCACCAATCTATAGACCTATCTATAACCCCCAATCCCATTAAACTCCATATACTCATCCAGAAGTCTTTTAAAAGACCCCAGCGAGTTCGCCTCCACCACCGATGACGGCAGCCGATTCCATTCACTCACCACCCTCTGAGTGAAAAACTTACCCCTAACATCACCTCTGTACTTCCCTCCCCGCACCTTAAATCTGTGTCCTCTCGTAGCGAGATGATGAATGGGATGGATAGGATAGAGGTGGAGAGACTCTTCCCGCTCAAAAAAGACAGTAGGACTAGGGGGCACAGCCTCAAGATAAAGATTGAATATAAAAGTAGGGAGGTCTTGCTACAGCTGTATAGGGCATTGGTGAGGCCGCAGCTGGAGTACTGTGTGCAGTTTTGGGCGCCGCACCTGCGCAAAGATATTTTGGCCCTGGAGGGAGTGCAGAGGAGGTTTACTAGGCTGATACCGGAGTTGAGGGGATTGAGCTATGAGGAGAGGCTGAATAAACTAGGCTTGTACTCGTTAGAGTTTAGAAGAATGAGGGGAGATCTCATTGAGACGTATAAGATGATGAATGGGATGGATAGGATAGAGGTGGAGAGACTCTTCCCGCTCAAAAAAGACAGTAGGACTAGGGGGCACAGCCTCAAGATAAAGGGGGGGCGGTTTAGAACAGAGTTGAGGAGGAACTTCTTCACTCAAAGGGTGGTGAATCTCTGGAATTCTCTGCCCGTTGAAGTGGTGGAGGCTGCCTCGCTAAATATTTTTAAGAAACGGGTTGATGGGTTTTTGATGAGAGGGGATTAAGGGTTATGGGGAGAGGGCGGGAAGGTGGAGCTGAGTCACGACAGATCAGCCATGATCTTATTGAATGGCGGGGCAGGCTCGAAGGGCCAGATGGCCTACTCCTGCTCCTATTTCTTATGTTCTTATGTTCTTATGACCATTTCAACCCAGGGAAATAGCCTCTGAGAATCCACCCTATCTATTCCTCTCAACATTTTATAAACTTCTATCAGGTCGCCTCTCAACCTTCGCCTCTCTAGGGAAAAGAGTCCCAGCTCCCTCAACCTATCTGCGTAAGGCATGCCTCCCAGTCCAGGCAACATCCTTGTAAATCTCCTCTGCACCCTTTCAATAGCTTCTACGTCTTTCCTATAGTGAGGCGACCAGAACTGCGCACAGTACTCCAAATGAGGCCTGACGAGGGTCCTTTAAAGTTGCAGCATTACCTCTCTAAATGCTTTTTAAAAGACAAAATTGTACCCGCCTCTACTACTACCTCTGGCAGCTCGTTCCAGACACTCACCACCCTCTGTGTGAAAAAATTGCCCCTCTGGACCTTTTTGTATCTCTCCCCTCAAACCGATGCCCTCTAGTTTTTTAGACTCCCCTACCTTCGGGAAAAGATATTGACCAACTAGCTGATCTGTGCCCCTTGTTACTTTATAGACCTCTGTAAGACCACCCCTAAGCCTCCTGCGCCCCAGGGGAAAAAAAGGTGAACCGAATTCCTTTGACCCCCTCCCCAAAATTCTCTTCTATTCCCAGATGATGGAATGTGGCATTTTACGATTGCACGCTCCACTGATATTAAGTTAGTGTGTTGCAAACTGGGCGTGGAATGATCCACAAAATATATCTCAAATGATGCCTGTGGCACTCTGCAGAAAGTACCAATTAATTGCCCGTGTGTTGGATTTATCAGAGCAGAAGATTAATTAGGCTTTCAGGAATGCTCCTATTGAAATCATTTGGCAGCAGTTAATGCCACCAGCTGTATTTGCTCAATCTCTCTTCAATGGGACAATTTACTGCAGGGGTTGATGTTTGGTGACTTTGTTTCAGGAAGTTTTAAATGCTCCCTTTTTATGAAGAATGGTAATCCCGCACCCTGAGGGACACCAAACAGTTTCTCATTCCTGTTTTGCAAGTCATTCGCCGTCAGAGAGGACACTTAGTTCAGGAGTAGCACTGAATCAGGCTGATTACCCGCACCCTTCCGCACGCCATATCCGCAACCCCACACCTGTTGTTTAAGAAGGGTAAGTACAGTAAAAAGTCTGACAACACCAGGTTTTAGTCCAACCTATTTATTTGATAATATTCTCACAAGCTTTCGAGGGGACTGCCTCTTCGTCAGGTGAATGGAGAGATCTGGCCTCAGACAGAGCATATAAAGCACAGACAGTTTAGAGATTACTGATTAGAATGCGAATCCTTACACCTAACCTGCTGTTCAAGTCTTAAAGTGGCTGATAATGTGAGTGGAAGGAGCACTGATCACAGTTTAAAGAGATGTGTATTGTCTCCAGACAGTACAATAAGTGAGGTTTTGCAAACCCAGGCAAGTCACGGGGGTTACAGATAGTGCGACATGAACCCAAGATCCCTGTTGAGACCGTCCTCATGTGTGCGGAACTTGGCTATCAGTCTCTGTTCAGCGACTCTGCGCTGTTGTGTGTCGTGAAGGCCGCCTTGGAGAATGCTTACCCGAAGGTCAGAGGCTGAATGCCCGTGACCACTGAAGTGTTCGCCAACAGGAAGGGAACAGTCTTGCCTGGTGACTGTCGAGCGATGTTCATTCATCCATTGTCGTAGCGTCTGCATGGTCTCCCCAATGTACCATGCTTCGGGTGCCAGGCAAAAGGTGGGGAATTATAGGCCGGTTAGTTTAACATCTGTTGTAGGTAAAATGTTAGAATCTGTCATTAAGGAGGAAATAGCGAGGCATCTTGAAGGGAATTGCTTGATAGAGCAGACGCAGCACGGTTTCATTAAAGGGAAGTCGTGTCTGACAAATTTACTGGAGTTCTATGAGGATGTATCTAGGGCGGTGGATAGAGGAGAGCCGGTGGATGTGGTCTTTCTAGATTTTCAGAAGGCGTTTGACAAAGTACCTCACAAGAGGTTATTGAAGAAGGTCGAGGGACATGGAGTTGGGGGTAGGGTGTTGGCGTGGATAGAGGATTGGTTGTCAAATAGGAGGCAGAGAGTGGGGGTCAACGGGTGCTATTCGGATTGGCGGATGGTGACTAGTGGAGTGCCCCAGGGGTCGGTGCTGGGGCCTCAGCTTTTTACCATTTATATAGATGATCTGGAGGAGGGAACCGAGTGTAGGGTGTCGAAATTTGCGGATGACACCAAGATTGGGGGAACGGCAAATTGTGCGGAGGGTGTGGAGAGTCTGCAGAAGGATCTAGATAGGCTGTGCGAATGGGCCAGGAAATGGCAAATAGAATTTAATATTGGCAAGTGTGAGGTGGTCCACTTTGAAAGGAAGAATGGTAGGAAGGACTATTACTTACGTGGCGAAAAACTGCAGCAGGCGACGGTGCAGAGGGACCTCGGGGTCCTTGTGCATGAGTCGCAAAACCCAGCTTGCAGGTGCAGCAGGTGGTCAGGAAGGCGAATGGGATGCTGGCCTTCATAGCGAGGGGAATTGAATATAAAAGTAGGGAGGTCTTGCTGCAGCTGTATAGGGCATTGGTGAGGCCGCAGCTGGAGTACTGTGTGCAGTTTTGGGTGCCGCACCTGCGCAAAGATATTTTGGCCTTGGAGGGAGTGCAGAGGAGGTTTACTAGGCTGATACCGGAGTTGAGGGGGTTGAGCTATGAGGAGAGGCTGAATGAACTAGGCTTGTACTCGTTGGAGTTTAGAAGAATGAGGGGAGATCTTATTGAGACGTATAAGATGATGAATGGGATGGATAGGATAGAGGTGGAGAGACTCTTCCCGCTCAAAAAAGACAGTAGGACTAGGGGGCACAGCCTCAAGATAAAGGGGGGGCGGTTTAGAACAGAGTTGAGGAGGAACTTCTTCACTCAAAGGGTGGTGAATCTCTGGAATTCTCTACCCGTTGAAGTGGTGGAGGCTGCCTCGCTAAATATTTTCAAGAAGCGGGTTGATGGGTTTTTGATAAGAGAGGGGATTAAGGGTTATGGGGAGAGGGCGGGAATGTGGAACTGAGCCACGACAGATCAGCCATGATCTTATTGAATGGCGGGGCAGGCTCGAAGGGCCAGATGGCCTACTCCTGCTCCTATTTCTTATGTTCTTATGATCCAATCTAACGGCATATTGGGTAACCGTTTGGCCCATTTCAACTATTCTAGGCCCTGGGAAGAGTCCCACTCCCTTAAAGAGAAGTTCTCCCCCTCTTCCCCCTTTACCCCTTTGCCAATTATTTTCATCTTGTGCCCACTCAGTAGTCTCCCTCCCGCTGCTGGAAACACTTTCTCCCGGTCGGCTTTTGTCTAAAACTTTCATCATTTTGAACATTTCCTGTTTCAAAGATATACAAAGAACAACACAGCACGGGAAACAGGCCCTTCGGCCCAACGAGCCCGCGCCGCCGTCCCACGGTCAGTTTCCTAACCACCTTTAACAGGTGGGCGAATGGAGTGCCTGGTGGGCTCGATATGAGGCTGTCAGCACCTTATAAATCCCAGTCGGAGGAAGTGAAGCTGGTTCCCACTGATCGACAGTGAGTCTGATTCTGTCAGAACTGCTCCCAGTAACAGATGAGCACTCGGCGTGTCCCGAGTCGGTTTTAATAATAAAAACCTACTTTATCATCATCTCTTATTTCTCGCTGAATCCTATGGCTGTTCATTTGGAACTTAACAGATTTGAAAAATGAAATTATGATAAATGTGACGCTGGGAAAATGTGCCCATCAGTTAGAACAGTCGGAGAAACAGGGAATTATTTACTGAGACTGCTGCTTGGGCAAGGTATGATTGTACACTTCTCCATCCCACACAGCTGTGGCTCTCGCATTTCTTATAGATCATAGAATCCTGCGGATCAGGAGGAGGCCATTCGGCCCATCGATCCTGCACCGACAACAATCCCACCCTATCCCCATATCTCCATGCATTTACCCTACCTCGTCTCCCCCTAACACTAAGGGGCAATTTAGCTCGGCCAATCCATCTAACTCACACATCTTTGGACTGTGAGAGGAAACTGGAGAACTCAAAGGGATCCCATGTAGATACGGGGAGAATGTAATCGAGTGTTTTCTCGCAATGATGAGTGACTCTGGCCAATGGTGAATCCAAATGTTGTACCTGGGGTAAAGTAAAGCAAACCTATGCAGCAGAGCGAAAACTACGATCACACGGGCCATCCTGTCTGGAATATATTGCAGGACTGGAATCAGTTTAAAGAGTCAGGAGATAATGCTGCAGCTTTATAAGACCCTTGTCAGACCCCGCTTGGAGTACTGTGCTCAGTTCTGGTCGCCTCACTACAGGAAGGATGTGGAAGCTATTGAGAGGGTGCAGAGGAGATTTACAAGGATGTTGCCTGGATTGGGAGGCATGCCTTATGAGGATAGGTTGAGGGAGCTGGGTCTCTTCTCCCTGGAGAGACAAAGCATGAGAGGCGACCTGATAGAGGTTTATAAGATGCTGAGAGGAATAGATAGGGTGGATTCTCAGAGGCTATTTCCCAGGGCTGAAATGGTCGCTGCGAGAGGACACAGGTTTAAGGTGCTGGGGAGCAGGTACAGAGGAGATGTCAGGGGTAAGTTTTTCACTCAGAGGGTGGTGAGTGAGTGGAATCGGCTGCCGTCAGTGGTGGTGGAGACTTCTGGATGAGTACGTGGGATTTAATGAGATTGAGGATTATAGATAGGCCTGGTAGGTAGGGATATGATCGGCACAACTTGTGGGCCGAAGGGCCTGTTTGTGCTGTAGTGTTCGATGTTCTATGCAGATTCTGCGCAGAAGTGACCTAAGCTGGGAATCGAACCCAGGACCTTGATGCTGTGTGTGACGCAGCAGCGCTAACTCCTGAGCTGACATGTCGCACCCCGCACACCCCCCCCCATCACCTTACTTTCTTTCCCACTTCTTGTTCCCTCCATTGTCTCTCCCTGTGTTTTCTCTTCGATGGATAGGATAGAGGTGGAGAGACTCTTCCCGCTCAAAAAAGACAGTAGGACTAGGGGGCACAGCCTCAAGGTAAAGGGGAGGCGGTTTAGAACGGAGTTGAGGAGGAACTTCTTCACTCAAAGGGTGGTGAATCTCTGGAATTCTCTGCCCGTTGAAGTGGTGGAGGCTGCCTTGCTAAATATTTTTAAGAAACGGGTTGATGGGTTTTTGATAAGAGAGGGGATTAAGGGTTATGGAGAGAGGGCGGGAAGGTGGAGCTGAGCCACAACAGATCAGTCATGATCTTATTGAATGGTGGGGCAGGCTCGAAGGGCCAGATGGCCTACTCCTGCTCCTATTTCTTATGTTCTTATGTTCATTCGGATTAACACTCGTGTGCGGTACTGAGGAAGTGCTGGACTGCCGGTGGTGCTGCCTTTGGGAATGAGGCTTAAATCAGGGCATCATCAGCCCTCTCAGATAAGGATAAAAGATCCTAGTCAAAAAACTAATTCAAAAAAGACCAGAGGAAATGATCTCCGGTGGCCCTGCATATCCCTCATTCATGAGAACTAGAAGCTGCAGGAGGCCATTCAGCCCCTCAATCCTGCTCCACCATTCAGTACTATCGTGGCTGATCTTGTCTTGGCTTTAACCTCATTTCCCTGCCTGTTCTCCATAACCTTTTAATGTGTTACTGCTCTGTCTCTCTCCTCCTTAACCTTACCCAATGTCCTGGCATCCACCAAACTCCGGGGTAGTGAATTCCACACTCACCACCCTTTGAAAGAAGTAGTTTCCCCTCATTTCTGTTTTAAATCAGAACCTTTTCCTAAAGCTCATTTTAGATTGCCTGAATAGAGGAAATGTCCTCACTATACCTACGTTGTCAATCCTCATTATCATTTTCCATACCTCAATTGGGTGTAGTTCAAATAAAGTTAAAGTTTCTTTATTAGTGTCACGAGTAGACTTAGATTAACACTGCAATGAAGTTACTGTGAAAATCCTCCAGTTGCCACACTCCGGCGCCTGTTCGGGTATTCATAGTAAGAAGTCTCACAACACCAGGTTAAAGTCCAACAGGTTTATTTGGTAGCTTTCGGAGCACCGTCCTTCATCAGGTGAGTGGAGAGTTGTGTTCACAAACGGGGCACATATAGACACAAACTCAATTTACAAGATAATGGTTGGAATGTGAGTCTTTACAGGTAATCAAGTCTTTACACATAAGACAATGCAAGTGGAGAGAGGGTTAAGCAAAGGTTAAAGAGATGTGTATTGTCTCCAACCAGGACAAGTAGTGAGATTTTGCAAGCCCAGGCAAGTCGTGGGGGTTACAGATAGTGTGACATGAACCCAAGTTCCCGGTTGAGACCGTCCTCATGTGTGCGGAACTTGGCTATCAGTCTCTGCTCAGTGATTCTGCTCTGTCATGTGTCGTGAAGGCCACCTTGGAGAACGCTTACCTGAAGATCAGAGGCTGAATGCCCGTGACTGCTGAAGTGTTCGCCAACAGGAAGGGAACACTCCTGTCTGCTGATTGTCGAGCAGTGTTCATTCATCCATTGTCGTAGCGTCTGCATGTTCACGCCAATATACCATGCCTCGGGACATCCTTTCCTGCAGTGTATCAGGCAGACGACGTTGGCCGAGTTGCAAGAGTATGTGCTGTGTACCTGGTGGGTGGTGTTCTCATGTGAGATGACGGCATCTGTGTCGATGATCCGGTACATCTTCCAGAGGTTGCTGTGGCAGGGTTGTTGTCGTGGTCACTGTTCTCCTGAAGGCTGGGTAGTTTGTTACATACAATGGTCTGTTTAAAGTTGCATAATTGTTTGAAGACAAGAAATGGGGGTGTGGGGATGTCCTTGACGAGATCCCCACGCCCCCACATCCACATCCCCACATTTCCAGAGTGCTAACTACCATATCATTGTACATCTCAACCAATAACACAAATGCAGACGATCTGGCCTTTACGGTGCTGATGTTTGTGGGAGCTTGCTGTGCATCAATTGGCAGCTGTGTTGCCTACATTAAAAGAGTGAAGGCACGCCAAAAGCACAACACAAGCTGTAAAACAGAATGAGATGCCCGGAGGTCATGTACAGTGAGAAATGGGTGCAAGTCTTCCTTTCATTATCCACCTTTTGTTCTGTTCATAGAATCATAGAATCTCTACAGCGCAGAAGGAGGCTATTCGGCCCATTGAGTCTGCACTGACCACAATCCCACCCGGGACCTATTCCCATAACCCCATGCATTTACCCTAGCAAGTCACCCTGATACTCAGGGGCAATTTAGCATGGCCAATCCATCTCACCCACACATCTTTGGACTTTGTTCATTTAACTCCTTTGCCCCACACAATCTACATTCCATCTCATCCCCCCTGTTTCCTATTCTCTCTATGTGGCTTGAGTTTATTTCCTTCTATTTCCTGCTCCATTCCCCACCTCTGTCTCTACTTCCTCATCTTTCCTGGGAGATATTTTTCACCCATGTCACTTGTTAATTTTGTTTAGGTACATTTGAGACACAATGTCAATATAGCTCTCACTGAGTTACATGTTTGCAAGTCTCAGCCATACTATCACGCAGCAAACACAACAGAAAGGATTAACTGAGATTGCACACTATAATGGAGAGTGTGCCTTCAAAAACCTTTCCTGCCACTTCACATCTGAGGAGAAATAAGTTTCCCCGTTACTTTGATTTGAAACTATTAATAACAAACCTAGCCAGTGATCGCACGTACTTGTTGTTGCCTTAACCCACCACCGCTGGGCACCGTGTTGTACCGTGGGTTCACTTGATGTCTCAAGTGTGAGATCTTGAGGCCTGTATACTTAAGCATGAATCATTTATTGTTAACCTTTAATGACGCTGTTTCTATGCAGGTTGCCATTCGCTGAGTCTCTTACCATGTGGCTCTATACGTCATACCACGGGCAGTGCTATCCTCCAGTCCCACATTAACCCTTGCTCTGCCACCCAGCTTTTCATTGTAGTGGCATGCTGGCACATACAACATAGGTAAAGAGATAGCATCGCCATTGTCCCAGATGACCCATAAACCTCCCTCCCCTTTAAGGGGAGGAACTAACCGGCAGTGATTTAACCTGAGGGTCACCACACTTCAAGACTGAGAGGGAGGGCTTCATGAGGAAACTCAGCCTCTGTGGGATTTGAACACACATTGTTGGTTTTGCTCTGTATCACAAACCAGCTGTCCAGCCAACTGAGCTAACTGACCTTCGATTTTAATGCGTAGAAATCAATTGCTGCACTCCAGACATGGAACCATCGAATCCCGACATTGCGGAAAGAAGCTATCCGATCTATCGAATCCGCACCGGCTCTCCAAAAGAGCATCTTAGCCAGACCCTCATCTCCACCCTGTAACTCTGCGTATTTACCCTGGCCAATCCACCAAACTCGCACATCTTTGGACTGTGGGAGGAAACTGGAACACCCGGAGAAAACCCACGCAGACATGGGGAGAATGTGCAAACTCCACACGGACAGTGACCCAAGCCAGGAATTGAACCCGGGTCCCTGGCGCTGTGAGGCAGCAGCGCTAACCCACTGTGCCACCGTGCTGTCCTTTACATGAGGACATAAGAAATGTGTTCATAACAGGAACATTCCATAAGACGGAGCTGGAGTAGATAATTCTGGTTCCATGAGATTGTTGTGCCGTCCAGTGGAATCATGGCTGATCTTATATGCCAACTCCTTATCCCTGGGTGGCACGGTGGTTAGCACTATTGCCTCACAGCGCCAGGGACCCAGGTTCGATTCCCGATTTGTCACTGCCTGTGTGGAACCTGTGCCTTCTCCCTGTGTCTGTGTGGGTTTCCTCCGGGTGCTCCAGTTTCCTCCCACAGTCTGAAAGACATGGCTGGTTAGGGTGCATTGGCCGTGCTAAATTCTCCCTCAGTGTAACCCGAACAGGCGCCGGAGTGTGTGGGCAACTGGGGGATTTTCACAGTAGCTTCACAGCAGCGTTAATGTAAGCCTACTTATGACCTTAATAAATAAACTTTAACTTTATTTGAGGTCCACCTAATTGAGGCATAGAAGATAATAATGGGGGTTGACAACGTAGGTGTAGAGAGGGTGTTCCCTCTTGTAGGGGAATCTAAAATGAGAGCTCATCGTTTTAGGATAAGCTGATTTAAAACAGAAATGAGGAGAAATTATTTCTTTCAAAGGGTCTTGAATCTGCGGAATTCACTTCCCCAGAGTGCGGTGGACGCCGGGAATTTGGGTAAGGTTAAGGAGGAGAGAGACAGAGCAGTAATGCATTGAAGAGTGATGGAGAGCAGACAGGAAAGTGGGGTTAAAGCCATGACAAGATGGTACTGAGCGGCTGAATGGCCTTATCCAGCTCCTCGTTCTCGTGAACAAAGGATAAACAGGGCCACCGGAGATCATTTCCTCTGATTTGTTTTGCATTAGCGCCATGGTATCTTTTAGGTCAATTAGTACCCAAAAGAAAAAATCATTGACCTTTTGACCATACTCAGGGACTGAGCATCCCCAGTCTCTGGGGTGGAAAACTTCAAGGATAGGGTCGTAAAGAGTGCTTTTGGTACATTAGCCTTTATAAATCGGAGTGTCGAGTGTAAAGGTTGGAGTGTGATGGTAAGGTTATATAATGATGTGGGTATGCCGGCGTTGGACTGGCGTAAACTCAGTAAAAAGTCTGACAACACCAGGTTTTAGCCCAACCTATTTATTTGATAATATACTCACAAGCTTTCGAGGGGGCTGCCTCTTCGTCAGGTGAATGGAGAGTTCTGGCCTCAGACAGAGCATATAAAGCACAGACAGTTTAGAGATTGCTGATTAGAATGCGAATCCTTACACCTAACCTGCTGTTCAAGACCTGAAGTGGCTGATAATGTGAGTGGAAGGAGCACTGATCACAGTTTAAAGAGATGTGTATTGTCTCCAGACAGTACAGTAAGTGAGGTTTTGCAAACCCAGGCAAGTCACGGGGGTTACAGATAGTGCGACATGAACCCAAGATCCCTGTTGAGACCGTCCTCATGTGTGCGGAACTTGGCTATCAGTCTCTGTTCAGCGACTCTGCGCTGTCGTGTGTCGTGAAGGCCGCCTTGGAGAATGCTTACCCGAAGGTCAGAGGCTGAATGCCTGTGACCACTGAAGTGTTCGCCAACAGGAAGGGAACAGTCTTGCCTGGTAACTGTCGAGCGATGTTCATTCATCCGTTGTCGTAGCGTCTGCATGGTCTCCCCAATGTACCATGCTTCGGGACATCCTTTCTTGCAACGTATCAGGTAGACAATGTTGGCCGAGTTGCAAGAGTATTTACCATGTACCTGGTGGATGGTATTCTCACGTGTGATGATGGTATCCATGTCGATGATCCGGCATGTCTTGCAGAGGTTGCTGTGACAGGGTTGTGTGGTATTGTGGTCACTGTTCTCCTGAAGGCTGGGTAGTTTGCTGCGAACAATGGTCTGTTTGAGGTTGTGTGGTTGTCTGAAAGCAAGAAGTGGGGGTGTGGGGATAGCCCTGGCGAGATGTTCGTCTTCATCAATGATATGTTGAAGACTCCGGAGAAGATGTTGTAGCTTCTCCGCTCCGGGGAAGTACTAGACGACGAAGGGTACTCTGTCCATTGTGTCCTGTGTTTGCCTTCTGAGGAGATCGGTGCGGTTTTTCACTGTGGCACATCGGAACTGCCGATCTATGAGTCGAACACCATATCCTGTTCTTATGAGGGCATCTTTCAGGGTCTGGAGGTGTCTGTCATGATCCTCCTCATCTGAGCAAATCCTGTGTATACGGAGGGCTTGTCCATAGGGAATGGCTTCTTTAACATGTTTAGGGTGGAAACTGGAGAAGTGGAGCATTGTGAAATTGTCTGTGGGTTTGCGGTACAGTGAGGTGCTGAGGTGACCGTCCTTAATGGAGATGCGTGTGTCCAAGAATGCAACTGATTCTGGGGAATAGTCCATGGTGAGTTTGATGGTGGGGTGGAATTTGTTGATATCATCATATAGTTGTTTCAATGATTGTTCACCATGAGGCCAAAGGAAGAAAATGTCATCGATGTACACTGCACAGAATCTTCAACCAATGCTATACACTAGATACATCGATGACATTTTCTTCCTTTGGCCTCATGGTGAACAATCACCAGGTACATGGTAAATACTCTTGCAACTCGGCCAACATTGTCTACCTGATACGTTGCAAGAAAGGATGTCCCGAAGCATGGTACATTGGGGAGACCATGCAGACACTACGACAACGGATGAATGAACATTGCTCGACAATCACCAGGCAAGACTGTTCCCTTCCTGTTGGCGAACACTTCAGTGGTCACAGGCATTCAGCCTCTGACCTTCGGGTAAGCATTCTCCAAGGCGGCCTTCATGACACACGACAGCGCAGAGTCGCTGAGCAGAGACTGATAGCCAAGTTCCGCACACATGAGGACGGTCTCAACAGGGATCTTGGGTTCATGTCGCACTATCTGTAACCCCCGTGACTTGCCTGGGTTTGCAAAACCTCACTTACTGTACTGTCTGGAGACAATACACATCTCTTTAAACTGTGATCAGTGCTCCTTCCACTCACATTATCAGCCACTTCAGGTCTTGAACAGCAGGTTAGGTGTAAGGATTCGCATTCTAATGAGTAATCTCTAACTGTCTGTGCTTTATATGCTCTGTCTGAGGCCAGAACTCTCCATTCACCTGATGAAGAGGCAGTCCCCTCGAAAGCTTGTGAGAATATTATCAAATAAATAGGTTGGACTAAAACCTGGTGTTACAAGGTCATATAAGGCATTGGTGAGGCTGAGTTTAGAGTATTGTGTACAGCTTTGGTCACCTAGTTACAGGAAGGATGTAAATAAGGTTGAAAGAGCGCAGAGAAGGTTCACAAAGATGTTACCAGGACTTGAGAAGCTGAGTTACAGAGAGAGATTGAATAGATTAGGACTTTATTCCCTGCAGAATGAGGGGAGATTTGATAGAGGTGTATAAGATTTTGATGGGTATCGATAGAGTGAATGCAAGCAGGCTTTTTCCACTGAGGCTAGGGAAGAAACAAAACCAGAGGGGCGTGGGTTAGGGGTGAAAGGAGAAATGTTTAAAGGGAATATTAGGGGGGGTCTTCTTCATGCAGAGAGTGGTGGGAATGTGGAATGAGCTGCCGGATAAAGTGGTAAATGCGGGGTCACTTTTAACATTTAAGAAAAACTTGGACAGGTTCATGGGTGAGAGGGGTGTGGAGGGATATGGTCCAAGTGCAGGTCAGTGGGACTAGGCAAAAAATGGTTCGGCACAGACAAGAAGGGCCAAAAGGCCTGTGTCTGAGCTGTAATGTTCTATCGTTCTATGAATCGCAATCCTTTGAGCAAAGAAATTTCCCCTCGTCCCAGGCAGAAGTGGCCAAGCCCTTAATCTGAGCTGGTGACACCCTACCCCCGCCCCCCCCACTCCCACCACCCCACCCCCCCCCCCCACCCCACCCCCCCACACTGCACCGTTCCACATCACCAGCTCAAGGGGATAACACTTTCTCCGCACCCGATCTGCCAAGCCCCCTTCAGAGCCACACTTCACCCACGACCGCATTGCGTGGTGGGGGGGGGGGGCGCGTTTGGGAAAAGGCTCAGGGGGGGGGTGAAAAGATTAAGTGGAAATTTTTTTTTAAAGTAAGAGGCAACGGCAAGCGGAGCTCGGTCTTGAGGGGGGAAGCTGATGATGATGCCAGCTGGGCTGCATAGCGGTGAGCCAGCCCAAGGTGCCAGGGGGTTCGTGTTGGCCGGCTCCGAGGTGTATTCCGCTGGCAATTTAACCTTCTGCTGGCAGGCGCGGCGAACAATAACGTGCTGTGTGCCGGGGGGGTGGGGGGGGGGGGGGGGAAGCGAGGGGGTGGTGGGTCGCGGAGGAGGGAGAGGGGCGGGGAGGTTGGGGGGGGGGGGGGGCGGGGGGAGGGTGGGGGGGGGAGGTGGTGGTGGTTGGGGGGGGGGGGGGAGGGGGAGGAAGAGCGATGCTGCCTGCGAGTGAAAAGGCTCGGACAACATAATGGGGTGTCACTTTGCATTTAGGCCTTGTACATCAACGCGAAAATCAATTTCTATCTCTTCACATTCCAAATGCGTAAGCGATTGTGTTCCGCGCATTTATTTATGGCGAGAATTACTTTTCTCCTTGGTCGGGGAGTGGGCAGTTTCAATCAATAAGTAACATCGCAGGAGAGATGTCGCGCTTTGAAATAAGATGAGATCTCGGGCAATGTTGTTTAAAGAGCCGCTGTGTGTATTTGATGTTGTGCTGATGCTCGGATATAATTTACTTAAACATGGAAATGGCTCACTCCTGCTTAAGGAGAAATAAACGGTTACACCCCCACCCCCATCACATTGAAAAGCCCAACAATAGGCATCACCGGCTCCACTGTACACAAAGAGGTGCATCGTCTCAAAGGTTTTAAATCTCATAATTTTGCGTAGCTTTTCATATTAAATTCGCTCAGAGGGCAGTTGAGAGAGAGTCAACCACACTTGCTGTGTCTCTGGAGTCACATGTGAGGCCAGACCGGGTAAGGGACGGCAGATTTCCTTCCCTAAAGGACATTAGTGAACCAGGTGGGTCTTTCCGACAATCGGCAATGGTTTCATGGTCATCGGTAGATTCTTAATTTCTAGATTTTTTCTTTATTGAATTCAAATTCCAACCCATGCCGAGGCGGGATTCGAATCCGGGTCCCCAGATGTGCGGGCTAGGCCATCTTAAATTGTCCCTTAGAGGCAAGGCCTGGGTGGAATTGTGACCGGTGCAGGCTCGATGGGCTGAATGGCCTCCTTGTGCACTGTAGGGATTCTATGATTAGTTGAGTTTCTGGATTAATAGTCTAGCGATTATCCCACTCGGCCATCGCCTTCCCATAGTCTGGAGCACAGCTTCGCTCATTCTTCCCAAGCAGTAGCACTTTGGCATGGACACTCCTACCCTTTTGGCAGCCATCCCGGTGAGAGTATAACTCCTGTTGGCACTGTCTTCGAGACAAGTCGACAGGTAGGATTGGATGGTGTCCTGATTGGGGGGAGGTGGACACAGTGAGCACGTG